>JBAMAW010000094.1:0-106793 GCA_037043295.1 Amiota minor | reverse complement strand
TTTTTGTAAATATAATGTTGGTTTGTTATTTTTATGTGTCTTAACCTTATGAGTTGATACCATCTTTCACAATTTCCTTTTTCCAATAACTTTAACCTAAGAAAATTTAAATTTTTATGTTTTCTCATTATAAACACACAAAGTTTCTTTATTACAATACGTTTTAATAAATAACACACACAAAATTTACATATAATAAATATGAGCAAAGCACTATGACCCAAAACGCTCTTGCTCACTAACGAGAGAGAGCGTGAGTAAGTATTTTGGTACCTTGTAATAAAACCCGTATGCGTTTCATTGAAAAAAAAAAAAAAAAATATGTGTTGACTTTTGACAATATGACTGTTAAACATGACCAAATTCGTATTAGTTACTCTAAGTAAAAAGTATCGCGACTTTTCATTTTTCTCGGTCGGGAGTTTTTCTTTCTGCTATGTTAGTACATATTTCCCCAAAATATGTTGTCATTATCAGCCATTTTGCAGTGTTAATTTTTTTTTTTTTTTGTAGATAAAAATGTGGGACGCGTTTTGGCTCGTCTTCGATTTTTGACTATTTAAAAAAAAAATGGATCAACATAGCAAAAAGAAAAAACGGAAAATCGCTAACACGTGGACCGAGAAAAATAAAAAGTCGTGATACTTTTTGAACAAACCTCGTATGATGGTACGGAACCCTCCGTGTGCGATTCTGACTTGCACCCGACTAATTTTATGAATAACTAGCTGACCCGGCAAACTTTATTTTGCACTCGAAAAGCTTCAGTGAATTTGCTAGTAACGTTGTCTCGCCCGAATATGAAACAATGTCAGATTTGAGGAATTATAGAGGACTTGGGCAATAAAAGACGATTTTGAATATAAATATAATATTTTCCTGTCTAAAATAACGCTTCTCTGTACACAACATTTGAAATGGAATCTTCAAGAATGTGTGCATATAAATTACTAGCAACCCGTCCAGCTTTGCACGGGTGCAATTTAAAAAATATCGCTTTGGTATTGATAACAAGAAATTTTTTTTTTACAATGTTTTTGTGTACAATGTTCACACAACGTTGAATGTTTGACCTTGTGATTTGTTATTTGTCAAAGAAAATGTCAAATTTTTTTTTTGCAATCTTCTAAATTGGAAATGTCCGTTGGTATTAATGGAATCCGGGGAATTAAAACGACTTCTCCAGTTGTGGAACATAGTGCACTCTATTATGTAGTTTTTTAATGATTTTATCTGTAAATGTGTACCATTGCACAATTATGGTGGATTAAGGTTCCGTAATAAAACAATGGGGCACCCTACTTTTAAAACTAATTTATGTGGGGGCAAACCAGAATGTTGTAGGGAATTAAGAAATTCTATTGGGAAATGAACAGCCTCTTCCAGATCAATAGGATTGTCTACAGATGTAGTAGGTTTGAGTCAGTCCATTGATATTCGACAGAATTAAATCATTTGCTTGGTACCTGTGACAAAATAGCTCTGCCCTTTAACCAAGAAGTTGTCTTAGAACTTATGTTATCAATTTCGGGATAAACCTTTTCTATCATTTCTTGACGGTCATTTACCAAAACGCAAATGTTTTCATCCTCCAGATTTTAATTCTTCCATTGTCTTGTGTCATCTGTCCGGTTTTCATGTGTAGGCAACGAAACCCTCATATTTGCTTTGATATCTAATATATTCACAGACGACCACAGGTAAGATATTTTCAATGAAGCGTTTATTTCATCAGCACGTCCCTCTTGTCAAAACCGGTAAAATTTGGCGAAAGTCACCTGAGAATAATATTGTGCACCCACCCATAACTGAGTTATGCTTCAACGGAAGACTTGTTTGGCATTGTAGCTTCGTCCCAAACAATTAATGAACAGTTGCACATCAATTTTCCAGTAGTTCTTTGTTTTGAAAAACTACATACACTGTTAGTATCTTAAGTAGGAATTTTTAGAGGAAGTATACACGTTGCGTGTGCGGTTCGGCATTTTTGTAAAAGTGTAGCTGCAATTCCGGATGATGCAACAGCTTTTGTAATTTTACTAATAGATCTTACTTTAGCTAAGAACTCCAGAAGCATCAAAGAAAAATATTTTTCCTTTGTTCCTATCAATCGATGTTAATAACGCATCGTATACTTTTTTTTGATCGATGTTTTTGTTCACTATGTCTTCCGCCATATTTTTTTGATACTTATTCCAGACAAATAGAGAGTCGGTCACGTGGCGAAATATTACAATAATGGCAAAACAAATCCTCAATGACCTCGCTGAACAACAAATGGCAGCTTCCAAAATTGTTTATCCCAATGGAATTTATCTTCTAAGAGACCCATTTTTTTGCAAGCTGCTTGAAATGTATTATAAGTTACGCCTTGTATAGTTCTGAGCTGTACGATAGATGATGGACCTTTTACTATATGCAGTAATATTCTCAAATAAAAACATTCACTGTTGTTGGGATGAACTACATAAGCCATCCCCAGCGCTTTTTTTACTTCCGAAAACCCTTTGACTGGAGCCCATTGTTTTCTAAGTTGGAAGGTCTTAGTAGTCTTATTCCATGTATAAAAGCTTGGATCTTTATCATATGTCAATTTGCAAAATTGTCTTGTCATCTTGTATCCCGCGAATTTGTAACAACATCGATAATATTCTCTTCAGTAAAATAAACTCTGGCCATTTTCCAAATGAACGGCGAAATGGGTTATTGTAGGCGCTCGGTTATGTATGTCGAATGATAAAATCCTCCAGACTGCTTCCGAGCTACAGATGTAAGACCATATTGATATTTCTCTACCTCATTTGGCGATTGTGTGCTAAATGTAGCTTGATCGATATCTTTATTAATATATTTTGTAACATATTGTATTGATTTAATAGAACTGTACAACTCTACGTTGATATGAGTGTCGAAATTTTTTAAAAGCAATGAGTTATAGGGAACGATCCAGCGGTTGTCAATATCGTGGTTTCGCAAGGTGGCAGTATGCCCACCCGCTTCTAGTAGACGTCGACGATATGTATGTATGTCATGTATGATTTATTTTTATACAATTTCGTACAGGGTTGGATCAGTTTTTTTTTTATTTTGTAACTCGGCCGAAATAACACTCAATTTGATCCGGTCTAATTTTATTCATTAACCATACCAGCAGATGGACATGTACAACCACGTTTCTGCCATTCTATAGTGGACCAAATATGTGAGTATTGCTTATGAGAAATAGGAGTTTCCGTACTTTTAAATGGAATACTCTGTTCACTATGTCATATCTGTCTTGTGGATTTAAATTGAAGTAATTATTTTCTTTGATTTCTGCCCAGTTCGGGTTACATGTTGCAGTTATAAATAGATCAGGTTTACCGTAATGTCTCATATAAGTCAGACAAGGCAGTATCACTAACTGTCCAATTTCGTTGCGGTGCTCATTCGACTGTAAAGCATCCTGAAGATGAATGTAGTTTTCTGCTCCCAATTTAATTTGATTGATTCGGATGTAAGCTAATCGCTCCGATTCAATTTTCGCATATTGATCGACTCAGTATTGGTTTGTTAACATTCCATACCTCATTAAGGGGTTAAAATTTGCATGCCTTCTCATTATTCCGTCTTCTCCCCGACATAGCATCAAAGGATTCTGTAAACTGTCATAGGATCGGTGCAACTCGGATATTCTGTGCAAGTTGTCACGATTGTGCAATACAATATTTCGTTTATCAAATTGTTGTTCCGCTATCAAAACTTCAACTTCACTTCACGTAAATACTTGTCTTTCGTATTCGACCTACACAATTTTAATTAATGTGAATTATTTTTGTTTGTCTATTAATTTTGATTACACTTTAAATTGAAATCGACTCCTAAAATATAAGCCTTGAATTCTGCATACTAACTTTTTATTTTGTGTTCATTAATATATAATTATAAAACTTTTAATGCAAAAATCTCATGTGTTCACTTTCTTTTGACGCTGTGTGTATATTTGAACGACTTTGCATAATTGATGTTTTGATAAGAAAAGATGTACACTAAACAAATGGTTCCTCTACCTTGTAGTATAGATTAAATGATAATAATGATTACTTTAATTTAATTCTAAAATCACATTTGAAGTAACTTTGCTGTGTAAACAATGAGAAGCTGCAATATTGTAGTGGCAGTAAATGCTTTTTCCATAAATTATGACACTATGACAACTACATTAATTTTATAAGCGAACATAACGGGACAATTCGCTCACGCATTCCCATTTTTTTTTTATTTTGGAATTTTGAGTCAGTCTTTGGTCAATAAGTTTGTACGGTTTGCAGTTTATAGAATTTTTATATTCTTTGGCAATCCTTTTGTGCACATTTAGTTTATAAAAAATGAGATGAAATAATGCAATTATAGCAACAACACACTCTCTCTTTTGCTACGACCTCAGTGAATAATAATTCAGAAAGAAAAGAGCGAATAGCTCATTTATCTTGTACACACATAGTTAATAAAAAAAATTAGATAAAATAATACAATTATAACAACAACTCACACTCTCTTTTGCTACGATCTCAGTGGATAATAATTCAGAAAGAAAAGAGCGAATAGCGCAATACTCTTATTCGCACTCAGTTATCAATAAATGATATGAGTAAATACAATAATTACAACAACACACAAAGTTCAAGAAGAAGCATAGCATCAACAACGTAAAAAACGTAAGCAAAATTTTGCGTGTGGTTTTGTAAAAATGTATACACACAGCGTCAAAAGAAAGTGAACACATTAGTGTTTTGAATTAAAAGTTTTATAATTATGTATTAATGAATACAAAATAAAAAGTTAGTATGCAGAATTCAAGGCTAACATTTTAGGAGTCGATTTCAATTTAAAGTGTAATCAAAATCAATACACAACCAAAAATAATTGACATTAATTAAAAAAAGTCCAAATTTTACGCGTCAAAAAAAAAAAGTGAACAATATATGCAAAGTGGCAAATATTAAGTTTAAATATTACACTTTTTTAAATTTTAATATTTTGTATTTTTCCCTTTAGATTGCTCAACCGCCTTAAGTCTCCTTGGCATCGATTGGACAACGTTTTTTGTCACATCAGGAGAGATTTTGACCCATTCTTCCATTTCTTTAGGCCTTCTTTGCTCAAAATCGTCCTCTGCCTGATCTTCCTGTCCAGGTGTTCCTACAAATGCTCAATTGGATTGAGGTCTGGAGATTGTGGCGGATGGTCAAATGTCTTAAGGGTCCTATACAGTAGCCATTCCTTCAGAATTCTCGCTCACTCAAATCTACGCCTGCTACCGAAAAAGTCTGACCTTGTGTTTTTTTAATTGTCATTGCCTAACATAAGCTTACTGGAAAGTGAGCACGTTTGAAATGAAATGAGAAATTATTGAGAATTAGAAGAATCCTAGGTATGAAAACGCTGTCTCCCTTGCCACAACCTGCCAAAATCTCTGCTTCAATAATGTTTGGTTGTAAAGTCTTTACTGTCAATCTGGTGCCGTTGCACAATTAAGGAAGACATAAATTTACAAAAAAAAAAAAAAAAAAAGGATAATAGGTACTCCTATTTTTAATTTGATACTGTGTGATGGCAAACCGGGGGCACTCAGAGACTCTAAAAATTCTATGGGATAATTGATAGCGTCTTCTTGTTCCATTACTCTGTTAATAGAACGATAATCAGTGTTTTCCCCCGGGACACTCGTTAATATTTTATTATTAATTACTGTGGCCTGTTCATTGCGTGGTGTCAGAATTATTCTTTCGCATAGCCATGAATTTAGTTAATTTGTCAATGATATTGGGTCACCGCACATAGATGAAATAAGGTACTGCAGTGATGAAACAGTGTTACATAGATTTTCAAGTAAGACAATTTTCCTCCTACTTGTGAATATGTTCCGTCACCAATTTTTGGTAAAAAGTTGGAAAACATTTGTGCATTTGGGTTACCTCCTGTGTGTGCCCGCATATTTAATGTTAAATGGTATAACATGTCGCCATAGATTCGAGCTCTTAAGGCATGCTTTAGTTTCATCAGCATTCGTTCCTCGAGGTATTACTGGTAATGTCTGTCTTATATCTCGCTATGTTCTGTCCACCGCATCACGGTTTGCCATTGTGCACTCATCCCATATTATTAAACAGCTATCTCGTAAAACCTTTGCTTTGTCAGTGTTTCTAGAATTGCTGCAAACTGGGCAACAAAACCTCCATTAATACATATACCTAATCTGCAACTAATAATACAGTATACATATAATGAAAACTTTTGCTGTTTTTCTTTATTGTTGATGCTTTGATAGATATGTATTGAAATGTCAGGGAATGTATGCGCATTTTTGAGTTTTTATTTATGTACGTCTGTTTATTTGTGTTGCTTGAATCATAATGCCCATCTATTCTACTTATTGTACTCGTATATTACTAAACATAAACTTATACTTACACATATGAGACGATGCCAGACTGTTTTATACCCTTACAGTATAGAAATAGTCAAATAGCAGAAACAATAAGAAACTAAAATGGGGTTGAGTTGAACCCATCCACTTATGTATATATCGCAAGCCGATGCTTAACGCGATGCGCCAACGATCGTATTTGCAAAGTTCGGTTTTTGAAGCAATAATTTGTATTTTTAATTTGTATTTTGTAATTTGTAATTGTATTTTGTAAATAATTGAATCAAGCGGACGTCATCCGGCCTTCTATCTCTTGACGAATACAAACATTAACAGAAAGTGCGTACTCAGTTCTACGATTTTATTATACATGTGGTGAGAAATAAATAAAAAATACAACAAAAAAGAACTCTTAACAGGGCTCGAATCTCTGACACGAAAATGTCAACTACGCTTACTGTGCTTACCGAACCGACGCCTTAGCACGATCGGCCAACGACTACGGTTGTGTGTAGTAGGTTTAGAGCAACAAAATGTTATGAGGTTTTTTGCATGATTTATTAGCAAATTTGTTAGGAAAAACATTTTTAAATTTTATAAATGTATAAATTATGAATTAAATAATATTTTGTGGTCAATTTTGAAGAAATAAAGTCTATGCCGTGCGCCAAATAAGCTTCTTGTGTTTCAGTAATTTGATTTTCAATGAAATGAGTGGCTTTTAATTGACCCGGGAACTAACTGACCAAGTCTTTAATTTTATTATATGTAAAGATTTAAATTTTGCTATAAGGGAAAAAAATTAAAATGAAACAAACAAAACAAGTTTTATTTCGTTACAGATGTAGATGAAACGGCAGTTTTTTCAGGCATGTGCCAAAAATACCTTTCAATCCCACATCAAACTAATTACAATTCTCAGTATTCCCGAAATCTTTTTCGATGGTTTTGAAATCACTGGCTTTTATAAAAACGGTTTGGTTAAATTCTCCCTTTTTGGAAGTTATTAAAAAAAACCAACCTTCCAACCTTCTCTGCTCTGCCTTACAGCTGAACCTAAACAGCCCTATCACCATCATAAACACATATACCTCTGAATCTTGGACTACGGGTTGTATAGATAAGCAAGTTGCCGTATTAACAAAATGTATAAGAGCCGCTGCGAATTGCAATAAACTAAACGAGTCCCGCTTAAAGCCAAAGTGCCTTGGTGGAATAGTTCCCTACAAAAACTCAGAGGTAACAAACAGTCCCTTTTTCATATTTACAAAGGGCATTTATCTACTACCAACCTCATAGCATATCGTAAAGCTAAAGTTTTGTTTAAAAAAGCTGTACTTTCGGCCAAACGAACCTCTCGAGAATTTCACGTCTCGTATTTTCCCACTTTCCACAACAAAGAAAGTTTTGTTCGACATCAAAAGACTAGCAGGCGTCCCTCCGACCAGTTCCATTCAGATAGCCGAAACTTTGGGCCATGCTTGGCCAGTTATTCGGCAGACGATAATTTCTCGCCCATATATTCAGCATAAAAATTCATGCCTAGCAGGCTCATACTCCCCAAGCCTGCTATCTGCATCCGCCAGACACCTAGAAGCCAATTTCACCACGATTGAAATGGAAGCTGCGATCCATTCTGCAAAGAGAAGACCGGTTCCGATAGGATATCATATCTCATGCTAAAAAACCTACCAATTTCTCTAAAGATTAAACTTCTTGATATCTTTAATACTATATTTCATTCAGGTACTTATCCACACACATGGAGATCAGCCATTGTTATTCCAATCTCCAAACCCAATAAACCACCCCACGAAATGATTAGTTTCCGTCCAATTTCTCTATTATCCTGCTTTAGTAAAATAATCGCTCGTAGGTTAATGTGGTTCATTTCCCAAAATAACCTAATTTTCCATAACCAGGTATCATTTAAAAAGCAACACAGTACTATGGAAGCTTTATTGCGTATTCAACACTTCGTGTCGGTTGCCCTTTCGTCAAAAAATGTCTCCCTTTTGGCGACTGATTCTGAAAGGTCCTTTGATCGCGTGGGGCTACATGCAGTGCTCAATCGGCTTGAACTTTGGGGAATTGGTCCCTTATTAGCGCTTTTATGACCAATCGTACTTTCAGGGTTAGAGTCAACAACATCACCTCTAACACCCACAAACTGATGAATAACATCCCTCAGGGCTCTCTATTTTCAGTGGTTTTATTTACAATAGCTTTTAAGCAAATTAACTCCATTCTCTCCAGGTATAAAAACATTAACTTTTCTATCTAAGCCGATGATGCCATCTTCTACACTAAAATTAGAAACATTGATAGTGTCAAGAATGTATTCTATAATATCTTGAATGATTTAGAATCGTGGGGAGCCTACTCGGGAGCATCTTTATCCATCGATAAATGCCAACTTTTGCACATATGCCGGAAACACAGATGTAACTTTCCTGATATGTACCTAAACACCAAATGCATTAAAGTTGTTGAACTACTACTTTTTAAGCAGCAATGTATTATTTTAAGAAAGCAATTAGAATCTAGATTAAACATTATTAAATTTTTAAGTTCCAAATACTCCATTGTCCATAGAAACACCCTCGTAAACATCACCCGGACCCTTATGCTCTCCAAAATCGACTATGGTCTCCCTTTCTTTGGGTTGTGTGCAAAGTCCCATATGAAGAAAATACATCCACCATATCACGCAGCTGTTCGCAGATCGATCAACGCTTTCCCCACATCTCCCACTGCCTTTATCCTGGCAGAAGCCGGGCTACCCAGCATTGAGGAAAGGATTGTGGAAACTACAATGCAGCTAATTCCCAAGCTCTACACGACACCCAACCCACTGCTAGCAAAGGCTTTTGTCGGCATCTTCAAACAAAAGCGGCATTATAAATGCATTTCTACTGTCAAACGATGCGTCAAGTATATAACGGATCTAGAATTGCCACCACCCAAACTTTCCAACTTTATAAAGCCCAAGCCAGATTGGGCTCGGTATCAGCCAAGCATCAATACCAGTCTGCATGTAGCAGCTAAAAACAATACTACCAGCTCAGAATACCTGGCGAGATTTCTAGCGGTGAAAGAAAAGCTCGGGGATATAAATTGGCTCTACACAGATGGGTCAAAAACACAAAATAGTACTGCATTCGCTGTTGTCGACAATTCGGAAAAGATCATAGTTGGGGGGAGAGCCTAAGGGTCTCCATTTTTGGTTCCATATCCCCATCCCAATTTTTAAATACTCCCTCACCATTAAATATCTGCAACATACATAATTTCTGCAAAAAATCCAACCTTACAATTTAATCACTGTACATTAAATCCTTTACAAAGTATTAAATCGCGAGTCCGAAGGCCCCAGCAGCTAGTTACTCGTTAAAATTAGTATTAAGTTTAGTATTATATATTAGATTTAATTATGATAAATAAATAAATAAATAAAATAAAGAAATACCAACAACTGTGGCTTATTGTTTTCATCGGTAATCTGCATTTCAGTTGTTGTAAGTATAAATTTGCATTTTACACAAATTCTCTTTAGTATTTAAGCAAAATTTTCAATACCTATGTTCCCTTTAACGTTTGTTCTAAAGTATCCTACAAACCACCTTGGTTTACGAAAAGACTTTCTAACCTTAAGAACATTAAGTCGAGGCTTTATAGAAAATACAAGAGTACTGGCTCTTCCATTGCTTTTGCTAATTTTTGTGTGGCTAGGGCTAATTTTCCTTCTTTAAATAGCCTTTGTTACAATAAGTACCTCTCTCGTTGTAGGCTGCAATTTTCGCGTGACCCTAACCAGTTTTATAATTTTGTGAATTCGAAGCGCAAGTCTTCTTTTTTTCCCTCGTCGATGTTTCTAGTTAACGAACAAGCCTGCAGTGATTTGAGTATTGCAGGCCTGTTCGAAAAATTTTTTCAATCCACTTATTCATCTAAAACATATATTCACAACCGTTATCATTATCCCTTTTCCCAATGTAACCACATTGTTTCTCCTGTAATTGGTGAGGAGTGTCTTCTTACCAAATTAAAATCTTTGAAATCTACTTACTTACCCGATCCTGACAAAATACCTAGTTGTGTACTTAAGTACTGTGCTGAACCTTTATGTAAGCCGCTCCTGAAACTTTTCTATTTATCTTTTCAGAGTGCAGTTTTTCCTTCTATTTGGAAAGAATGCTTTATAGTTCCCCTACATAAAAAAGGTAGCAAATCCGACGTATCCAATTACAGAGGTATTGCAAAACTATCGGCAATTTCAAAGTTATTAGAAAAAATGATTACTTCAACCCTTTATCACCACTGTAAATTTATTATTTCTCCGTGTCAACACGGTTTTATGAAGAAGCGCTCACCTACTACTAATTTGCTTGAGTTTACATCTTTTGTACATCTTAGTTTTAGGGAAAAATTTCAAACTGATGTGATTTACACAGATTTCAGCGAAGCTTTTGACTCCGTAAATCATGATCTGCTTTTACATAAGCTTGACCTTTTAGGTTTCCTGCAACATCTTCTTTATTGGATTTCTTATTTAAAAAATGGAATTCAACGAGTGTTATTTAACTCCACTCTTTCTAGTCCGGTTGTTGTCACTTCTGCTGTTCCTCAAGGTAGCCATCTTGGCCCCTTATTGTT
Source organism: Amiota minor (assembly GCA_037043295.1). Taxonomy (NCBI): domain Eukaryota; kingdom Metazoa; phylum Arthropoda; class Insecta; order Diptera; family Drosophilidae; genus Amiota; species Amiota minor. Next base: position 95,728 of record JBAMAW010000094.1, on the reverse strand, counting down.
CAATATGTTTATAAACGATCTTCTTCTTTCTTTGAAATACTCTCGTGTTCTGATGTATGCTGATGATGTCAAATTCTGCCTATCGTTTAACAATATCTTTTCGAATATTAGACTACAAGAGGATCTGACTTTTCATCGATTTTACGGCTGCTTCCCACAAGCCACCAAAATGAGGTGCCCGTGGAGGCATAAATTTGAAGTTGAATCCAATCTTTGAGCTGAAGTCTTGCAATCTGATAATTGATTTCTGATCAAAAAACTGTTGTTTAATTCAATCCGCTGCGGGTGAGCCCCAACAAACTTCGTTGCGTTGTCACAGTAAATCCGCTGCAGAATTCCTTCGCGAGCAATGAAGCGGTTTAAACATAAAATAAAAACATTACTTGTTAAATCTGATATTAGCTCTATATAAACAGCGACAAGAAACAATTGAAAACTGCTAAGTACAATATATTTTACAAGGAACTTTGCTTCGAATTCGATACGATGTTAAAAATGGTACACACAAATCTATACCAACTTCTAAGAAAGGTCGGTGTGCTGAAAGGTATTTGCTGAAGATACATAAGTATATGTAACGATTATTTCGTATAGTCTGTTATCTTTGTCTGACGTCTTTCGCTGCTGCAGTATTTTAGTTGTATTTCCTTGTGTATTTTATTCATGTCTTGGGATACTGTGGGATAAACTTGGTTATAAAAAAAGTATTTTTCAAATAATTTCGCTGTATCGAGTGCTTGTTAAGTGCTTGGTGGAGTCTCAAGATCATCCGTGTCATCTTCTTCATCCTTTTGTTGTTCTTCCTCAGTTTTTCTCACTGAATCTAGAATTTCTTGATCTATGAGTGAAGCTGTTGCAGCTACGTTATCGTCAACTTCTATATCTTTTCAAAATCTTTCATCACTTTCAAAATCTGGTGCCGTTTCAACTTCATCACTTGCAGAACTGTCACAAAGTCCGGCATGCCGAAAAGAGTGCTGAATAGTTGTTGCTGTGTCTTCTTCCCAGGCTTTAAATAGCAAACTGAGCACATGCAGCATATTTATACAAATTTTACCCTTCAGATTCAACAATCTCCATCAATAGTTTCCTTCTGTAGTGACCCTTGAGGTTTTTAATTACGCTTTGACCTATAGATTGTAAAACGCTAGTCGAGTTTGGTGGCAAAAATGCCAACTCTATATTTTTAAGATTAGAAATGTGAAGATGAGTAGTCCTTCTTCAAAAATTGCATTTGCCATACATGCTGATTTATTACCTTTATATGTGACTGGCAAAGCTTTAACGTTCTTAAAGCAGCACGGATTTTTTAATTTGTATATTACCACCAGCCTCCTTTTTCTAAGCCATCCATATTAGCAGCTACAAGCACTGTGATTCGCTCTTTGGAGAGTTTTCCGCCCACACACTTTTCTCCTTTAAATTTTACAGTTTTATCAAGGGTCAACTTATAAAATATTCAGCATTAAAAGCGCCACTTGGAGAGTACTTTTATTTCAATTTGGGCAACACTGTTTTAATCCATTCGTGAGTAACATTCGTATCAACACTTCGTACTTATCCACTTATTTTGCCATAGTTGATATGGTGACGTTGCTTGAACTTTCCGAGCCATCTTTCTGATGCTTTGAAAGCCGTTAAGACAAGATCTTCAGCAAACTTCTCTGCCTTAGCTTTCACGATCGGTCCCGAAACGGACATATTATTCTGGCACTGCCTATGAAATCATGATAGCATAGCTGGATCCAAATCTTCGTATTTAGGTTTCTTTAATTTCTTAGAAGATTTTCCATCCGCCTCTGCTTGTATAATTTTTTTTTTTTTGTTCTTCCATATTGTAGACACGGGATTGAATCCAATGCGTCTTCCAACATCACTTATCTTTTCTCCCGCCTCTATTGCGAGTATTACTACAACGTTTTCGTTAATATACATAGATTTTCTCTTACCATATAGACAACGCATAACAACCTAATGACAGTCTAGAATCTTCGGTACGTATTAGAGAGCTGCATCACTTGCTTCGAATTAATGAGTTCTCCCTTTTGCCAAAGCCGTGTAGAGTCTTTGGTGCCTTCATACCGAATGGTAGACATCGAAAATGAAAAGCATAAAAAAAAAATGTGAAAATAAAAAAACGGCACCGAGGTGTTTAATTTGTTGTCGTTATTTAGAGTGGGTGTGATGCTATATAGAAGGTATCATTATATGGATACCAAGGAAAACCAACCAAAGTCAAGTAATTTCGCCATTTTAGGGAGTTTGTCGTTTGCAAAGCTACAATACGTTTTGTTGTGGCATTTCAAACAACAAATATAAATAAGTAAAAATGAAATAATTAAGTTTTGCAAACATAATGATGATAATGATCAACAATAATTTCATGGAAAGTAATCTTGCTTTTCTTCGATGTATTCCAAATTCGACTTGGGATCGAAAAAAATAATTATTTGCGATAATTAGACAATAGGATCACCAACAACTTTTATGACCTATGACCTTGAGCGTTAATGAAAGTGGCTGGACGGATTTGTTAAAATTCTTGTATAAATTACAAACAAACGGAAAACATGCTTCACATCAATTCATATCAGAAATGGATTACATGTACAAAGCCAAATTAGTTAATAACAAGTAAGAGGTTGAACTTCGGCTATGCATGATATACTCTTCACACACGCTCTGTGATAGAGCATTCATAAATATATAATTATTGATTTGACTTATCTTTAGGGTATAGTCAGTACACATAGAGCATATCAACACTGAGACCGAAATATTTGTATTTGAGTTTTACGATCCAGTAATCCTAAGGTCTAGGGTCTTGAAATCTACATTTTTGTTGAATATGGGTCAGACACTTGTACAGTTTAAATTTTAGTTCGATAACACAAAAAACAAAAAATAGTTTTTCTAATAAAAACTTAAATATGGGTTTGGATTTGTATGGGAGCTATATGATCCAGTAATTCTAGGTTCTTGAAATGTACGCATTTCATGGACATTGACTACAAACTTATAGTATCTAGTTCGATAGGATAAAAAGCAAAACAGTTTTTGTAATAAGAAAATTAATTTAAATGGCTGGTTTGTATGGGAGGTACGGTACCCCCGTAGTGGTTCGATTCGGCTGGTTCCGACAAATGTACTGCGCCTGTTTTGGAAACTGATAGTGTCCAAGTTTCTGTTCGATAGGACAGAAAACAAGATAGTTTTTCCGATAAGAACTTGAATTTAAGTGGTTGGTTTGTGTGGGAGGTACCCCTCTAGTGGTCCGATTCAGCTGGTTCCGACAAATGTACTGCGTCTAGTAAAAAGAAAGGTTTGTCAATTTCAGCTCTCTAGGTCAAAAACTGAGGGACTTGTTTGCATACACATAGACGGACAATACGTCTCGTCGAGCTGGATCAAAAATATATATACTTAATGGGGTCTCTGATGTATCCTTCTGCCTGTTACAAACTTCATGACAAACTTATAATACTATTCACTGCGTGAAGAGTGTAATGCTGCAGCTTCATGTAACATTTATTTTAATAAATTGGTTAATTGTATACTTCTTAAGTTATAGTTATTATTTAACATTACAGTTGTATTTGGCAGTTGACGTACATTTTTATCGCTAGAATAATTTCGTTTATTTTCTTTACTTCCCTTACTTTTATTCTTATTATTTGCAGCCGCGCCTGTCTGGAACCTAGGTTTCATATCTTCTACGTTCTGTTGAAATCCCTCCATATTTTCTACAACGTAACGATCGTTTGGCAAACTTTTTATAACCTTATAGGGACCTTTAAACTTGGGAATATGTTTTCGTGCCACACCAGTGTGCGAATCAAAATTTTTTATTACTACATAATCTCCTTCACTATATCTTGTCGTACACTTTCTCTTGGAGTTTACATACCCCTCATTCTTCTTTTGCGCTTCTATTTGTTTGATTACGTTGTTTATCATTTTCGATCATATTATCTACAACATTCTCTTTCAGACTATCCAAAACTCGTACACCAAACGTCATAGCACTCGGATGTTCATCTATCATTTTATGTTTTGTATTGTTCATTGCAAACTGTACCTGCTCAACAACCTTTTCCCAATTTACATTAATTACATTACATTTTTAAGGTCAATCATTTTCGCTATCATTGGTCCAAGACTTCTATTAACCCTCTCCACGTGTAAATTTGCTTGTGGGGAATCAGTCGCTTTTTTATATGGTGAACATTGCTTACACTCAAAAATTCCAAAAAGTCATTTGACGTAAAACTACTGCTGCTATCCGAAATTATACACTTCGGTCTGCTGTATGATCTAAAATAGTCTTTTAGTGCTACAATAACTTCTTTTGTCGCTGTTGTTTTTACAGGATATAACCTAACGAACTTAGAGCATGCATTTATAACTACCAATATGTGCTTCTTGGCGCACCCCTTGCTGTCAATCGGCCTATAGTGGTCGATGTGCACTACTTCGAACGGGTTTTGACTTTTAGGTATGTTATGTATAAAACCTTCTTTTTTCCCACTCTGACGAAAAAGCGATACACTGCAAACAATTTTTTATATGATTTTCCATCTTAATTTTTCTATCCGGGAACCAGTAACTACTATTAATCAAATCATAAACTTTATTAACTCTAGCATGGCCCATTTCGTTATAATATTTGTATAAGACGTGATTTTCCATAGATTCGGGCACATAGAACAACAACGAATCTTTATTCACCTTTTTGTAAACTACACCATTCCTCTTTTCGTAAAATTTATCTTCCGTACTTTGTAATAATTCTTTTATCTTTTAATTTTCCTGTCCTTATTTTGGCAAACCACCAAGTTTTCCTCAAAAGTGCTTGTTTCTACAACAAAAATAGTTCTACTTAATGCGTGCTCTATGTTCAACGACATAGTGACGATAGTTGTTTGCAACTCAAGTGCCCATCTCGCGATTCTTGGGTTCAACTCTTTCTTATTCAAAGTCATTGTCAACGAATTGCAGTCTGTTATTTTTTTTTAAATTTCTTCCCATGCAAGTATATACGAAACCGCTTCAGAGCATAAATTATTGCCAGGGTTTCCAACTCATAGCTGTGATATTTCGATTCTGTATCCGTCGCTATTTTCGAAAAATAAAATATTCTGTCATGACCTTTCTGAATCAAAATTGCACTAAACCCTATTGAACTCGCATCACAATGTAATTCTGTTTCTGCTTTCAGAACATAGAGGCGATTCCATTAATTTGAGTTTAAGTGTCTCAAACGATTCTAATTCATCAATGCCAAAAGAAAACTTCTTATCCTTTTTTGGCAAATCATGTAGGGGCTTTGCTATCACTAAAAATTTTGTACAAGGTGCCGAAAAAACGAACATAGCCCTAAAAAACTTTGCACTGATTGCACCTTGCTTTGTACCGGGAAAGTTTTTATCGCTTCTATGCCTGTCTCATCCGCATTCATGCCCCTTTCATCTATTGTGTACCCTAAATATTTAACGCTACTTTTCAGAAACTGACATTTGTCCAGTCTTAAATCTAGTTTTTTTCCTACCAACCTTTTTAGTACCACTTTCAATATTTTAAAATGCTCTTGTAGTCCTCTCGTTGCAATCATTATATCATCTAAATGTGTAGTGACCTTTCCCTCCTTAACCATATCTGTAAAAACTTTATTTATAAATCTCTGAAACACTGATGGAGCATTTATGAGTGCAAACGGCATGCGAAGGAACTCAAACTGCCCCAGCGGTGTGGCAAACTACTTAGTAGACTCTTGGTCCATAAAAACGTGGAAGAAACCATTTTTTAAATCAAGAGTTGTCAGCAACCTCTTGTTTGCTAGTCCGTCTATCAAATCGTCTATAAATGGAATAGGGTAATTATGTTTCGCCGTTACTTTATTTAACACACCATAATCAACGCATATTCTTAGTTTACCTGTTTTCTTTCTAACCAAGACTATAGGGGGCACAAACTCAGACTCACTAGCTCTTGTATGTTCGGATTTTTTTAGCATAAGACAAGCTACTGGAAGGACAACTAAATGGCTTAACATTCTTCAAAACAAGTTTCATTTCGCTACGAACACTTGGCTCACTAGGCGCGGCTGCAAATAACATGTTCTAAATATTTCTTGACACTTTAGTTTTTCCGAGGATGATAACTCATCTCCTACACTAATATTAATATTTTCTTCGCTTACATCGATCACTAAAATTTGTTTTTCGAAATTTTCATTTTCGTTAACTTCCAATTTTTCTTTGTTTCTACCAGTTTTTTTTTCACTTTCCCGCTGTCATTCTACAAAATAAGTACGTTATTCTGACTTAAAAAATCTCTGCTTAATATAACAGAATATCTCATAGTAGCATCATCAACAACCATAAATTCCTGCTCAACATAAACATTAAAAGTCTTTATTAGGCATGTAAATTTTCCAATAACTTTTAATACACTTTCATTTATTCCCTTAAACATAACATAATTAACTGGCTTTAATTTAGCTTCTCCAGGAATTTCGCAGTTTCTGATGATACAAATGGGACTTCCGGTACCTATTAAACATTCTAACAAGCAAAATTATTGTATCATTACTATCATCTAATATAAATTTATTTATAATATCTTACAAATTCAGTTTTAGGATCCTTCGCCGCAGTCTTCTTATTTTGCCAACAGTCCGCTACACGATGTCCCAGTCCACCGCAACCAAAGCAAGCTCCGAACTCCCGTTTAGGTTTTTTGCAATCAGCCAAATGACCGAAACTGTTACAATTATAGCAATGAAATTTTTTGTCAATACCTGATCCTGAAGGTTTATTATTTTGTAGCGTAGGCAATACAATTAGCTGCACTTTGCTAAGTACCTCTAACATCCTATTTATTTTTGCAGCATTGCATCAACAACTGTTTTTATATCTGTACATCAGGGATGCCTTCTAAAATATTCAATCGCCTCCTCCTCACCTGCACCTAGATCTTTCGCTAAAGCGACTTTGTCATTGTAGTAATTGACATATTTTTCTTCAGAACACCACTGGCGCTTTTCGATTTTTTTCCGCTTCATTATTTTTGTTTCCTCATTATTTTTGTTTCCTTTGCTCCAAAAGCTAATGTTAAGCCTTCTAGCAAATCATCTACGCTTACACATTGCACCCATACGCATGTGCAATCTCTGCTGAGCATTGCTTCTTAGTTTCGTAACGACAATGGCCCTTAACTGATAGTCATTTAGTTTAAATTCGGCTTTTAGATTTTTTAACTGAGTCACCCAGAAGCAAACATCGGTTAGACCATCAAAATCTGGTAAGAAATTTTTTAGGGTATCAAACGGAATGTCCCAAACAGCCACATTTCCCTTGACTGAATTTCTTTCCCCAATACTCAACTTTAGCATAGCTATTTCCTTTTTCAATTCGAGTATTATTCGCTCTTTTTCTAGCATTTCTATTTTACTCAACAATTCAAGTTGATCATCACTTTTATGGCGTCGTATTTCTTTTCGTTCAATATGTTGTTGTTTGTCATCGCACTCATTCTTAATAGCTTTATCTCCTTTTTCATCGCACTCATTCTCAATAGCATCATGTCCTTTTTCATAACGTTCATTTGTATTCATACGTTTTTAACCAATATTTGGCGCATACCCCAAACTCGCAATCAACGCAGCTTTGCTGCTCTGTGTTGATAAACCCAATCCTTCACACGCTTCTTTTAGTTCAGGAATTGTCCAGCAGTCACTCATTTTCCTTTTTGTTTCTTTTTCCTTTGTCTGCTCTGCTATTGTTGTTGGCAACCAAAATCGATCATATGTACTTATATGCACATGCACATACACTCGTGTATACACAAAAGTAATGTTTGTTTTCACTTCTTTTTTTTTTTTTTTTTTAATTTTGCGCGATCTCACTTATGAAGATTGTAGGCGACTTCGAAATAAACAACTACTTCGTTCAATGCATTAACTCGTTATGACTATTCTTTTCCTTAGCTCAGCTCACAGGCTTCGCTCTGCACACTGGAAAAGTAACTATGCATTTCCAAACAAGTGGAATAATATACATTGCACAGTGGTTTGGTCTTCATAAAACTTAAGACTAACTTATACTACTTCATTATCCTACTACAAGACTAACTTATATTTATTACTACAATTGTTAATTAAGTATTTTGCAATGGATTGAATTTCAGCATCAAGGCAGCACATTATTTTGTAGTTAGATAATGCACCTGCAGACAACGACAACGTAAAGCAACAGTGATGATAGCGACTATGAGAAACAGAAGCAGTAACGAGAAACAAAAGCAACAACGACGCAAGCAGCAGGAAGCGAGCAAGGTAGCAGTCACTTGATATTAGACGTTCAACGAAGAAGGAGCATCGACGATCGGTGTGAGCTCAAAACGACAAAAGACAGAAGGTCAACAAATAACTACGCGAGTTATTTTAATATGCATTTTGTTAATATTATAAATAGAAACATTTTACATTTACCAAACTAAAACCAGTAAACTAAAATAAAACCTACATTAATATGATTGACGAATTAGTTTCCGTATCAGAATCAGACGTCTACGAAAATATGAAACTTCAGAGTCACAAGCACATATTTACGTATTTTAAAAGGATAGATCCCAATAAAAAAGACACCGAGCAACATCTGAAAAGTGGTACAATACATACAATCCATCTGAGTTCTAATACAGATTTTCAAATAATTCAAGATAAGTATTAGTAATTTACAACGACAAATCATTGAGATTATGGATGAACATCCTGAACTCGATATAATGGAAATAATGAGGAAAAAGAGTGTCGATGTGCTAAATACTTAGTTTAGAAATCCCAGCACAAGAAGCTGCTTAGTTATTGTTACGTCAAAAGCATTTCTAGCAACTATTTATATTCCCACTATATACCCGACCGAACGGCAGAGAATCAGGAAAACTCTTAAAGAATTAGAGGCTTTGCATAATGAATGTACCAATATATGGAAACAAAACTGGTTAGACAAACACGAAAGAAGACCCCATACTCTTAATCATGTTACTTTAGCGCAGTTTGTTTCTAAATATTCTCTAAAACATATTATGCTGAAAGAGAAAAACCTAGGATTATCAGATATAGAAACTATAATATTGTTAATAACTAAAACGATTATGTACGAGAAATGGTGTTATTGCACATCCCATTCAAAAGTGAATACAACGACATTCTTGCAGAAAATAAATTCCTTAAAATTTATCAAGACAACGAACTGCTGATTTTAGAACGCAGAAAGGAATTTGACGCAAATCTGGATCGTGAGAAAACTTTCGAAATTTGCAGGCAGCTGTGCAGAGAAGATGAAGATGACAACAAAGATGAAGAAATTAATCAGGTCAACGTTATCTTTGAAGCTGATCCTTATAAAAGACTCATTTATGATCCACATTTTCACATTAATGCTGATATACAAGGTGCAGCACTCAGTAAACTTGGTGCGATCGCAAAACGAAGAGAAAATTGGTTGGACAGACAACAATTTATTGATTTAATGAGAACAGCAAATATGGAACAAAAGAAACTATTGATGCACATTTTATATCATTTTCAAGCACCGAATGAGACAACCTTTGAAATATTGTTAACTGGTCCAGCTGGTTCGTTCTTTGTATACATTTGGACGTATACAAGCTTTGCAATGCTTAACATGGTCATGCGCTTGAACGGGTAAGTCTGATGGATTGATGGCCACCGTACACAGTGCTGTTAAGATTACGCTTTCAAATTTTCTGCCTTTGTCATCCGAAAATGTCCATCTGTATAGATCTCTTTCAGGTATGTAAAAGTGTGGAATATTGACGAAGTAAGCATGATTAGTGCAGAACTCTTAACAAAAATCGATTCACTCTTGAAAGAAATTTCCGGAAACCAAATTTCTGAATTTAGTGATATTGACGAGATTCTAATTGGATTTTACGCCAATTACCACCAGTCAGAACAACACCAATTTATAAACCTATTAGAACAACTAACTCAAAATATGAGACAGACTAATGCTGAGTTTTCTGCTATACTGACGAAAATAGGGAACGGCGACATTCTAGAATACAAAGAATTGGAGCTTATTGAATCCAGATTTTTCACGAAAACAGAAGCTTAAAGACTATACTCTGACGGAATCCGCCTGTTAAAGAAAGTTAAGGCTGTAGAGCATAACATATAACTATAGCCAATGTTATCATTACTGGAACTGAAAATATTACATAAGAAGCTGCTTTAAGACAAAAGCTGCATAAAATATCTCTTATTGATGCTGGGAGTACCTTTTCTACGTTATTAACAAACATTATATCGTAACTACAAACGTCGATGTATCCGACGGCTTAGCCAATGGTGCAGTTGGCCAGCTATTAGATATACAACTAAACGAAGAGGGCATTATGTGCAGAGTTTAGTTACAATTTCCAGGTTTACCAAACATTGCGAAACAACTGAGAACAAAATCTGCTTGATGAAAAAGTTGGAAATCTCTTCACGGAAGTGAATAGTCTTATAAGTTTGTCATGAAGTTTGTAACAGGCAGAAAGAGAAAAACAAAAAACACATAAAGTATATATATTCTTGATCAACTCGATTAGAAGAATTGATTAAGTCATATCCGTCTGTCCGTCTGTATGTATGCAAACTAGTCCCTCAGTTTTTGAGCTAAGGAGCTGAAATTTTGCACGAACCTTTCTTTTTATCATACGCAGTACATTTGTCGGAACCACCCGTATCGGACCACTAGGAGGGGTAACTCCCATACAAACAAACCACCCATTTGAATTCATGTTCTTGTTAGAAAAACTTTTTTGGTTTTTGTCCTATCGAACTGAAACTTGGACACTGTCAGTTTCCAAGACAGGTGCAGGACATTTGTCAGAACCAGCCCAATCGGACCACTACCTATTGCATACTCAGTGCTTTTAAAAGAAAAGAAACCAAGAAACTAATTTTAGACTTAATCAAATGTAAAGAAAACACCTGCAAAATTTATGCTGATTTGAAAGTTGTTGCTGTATCGCTTGGACTGCAGGGGGGGTTTACATAGTATTGTTGTTTATCTGTTTGTGGGATAGTAGAGACACCAAAAATCACCATAAAGTCCTTGGTCAAAAAGAACTGACTTTGTTTGTGGTGAATCAAACGTTAAAAATGAACCTCTTATTCCACAGGAAAATATGATTCATCCACCCTTACGTATTAAACTTTGTTTAATGAAAAATTTTTTCAAGGACATGGAAAAAATGGCAAAGGATTTTTGTATTTAAAAACTGTTTTCTCCAAATAAAGTGATGCTAAATTAAAGGAAGGCATTTTTGTTGGTCTACAAATAAGGAATCTTAAGAAGAAAGAAGAATTCGATGTAAAACTTACCAAACGCGAACTTGCGGCTTGGTTGTCTCTAAAGAAATACTCTTCACATAACTGCTCTTCTTCTGTAAAATGTTTAACAATCGCTATATTAAATTCCTCAATATCCCAAAAACGACGCAAACTATCAAATTTCGGGATTGTGCCATATTGCATTTCAACCTATTCGAGTCTATCTCTCCTTCAACTTTACCTCCAACAATCCAACCAAGTGATGTACTGAAATTCTTCCATCTATCAGTAAGTCAAAAAGTTCTTGAGTGCTAATCAATAAAACTATTTTATGCGGTTTATAGAAATATGGCTCAGTCGATATCATTTGGTATGTTCCAACTTGAAATATCCATACAACGTTCACGTTGACTAAGTGAAATAGATTTTGTCACAGCGAAATTTAAACTGCACTCATCAGCTTAACTTTTAACTTTGTGTTGACAATAAATTTCATCTGTGTTTGTAAATGTGCTATGCCCGAAATTTCCCACGGTTGACGAATAAACTTCAGTTGTAGACGTTTAGCCCATTGCTCAATCATGAAAATCACTTCAGACCCAGAATCTAATAATGCTCGTGCTGGTTGATATACTCCAAATTTGTCTTGTATTAAGACCAATGCGAACGTCTAGAATACCGCGAGATCATTGAAACTGCTTGTTTTGTTACAGTCAGATCTTCACTTTTGTTCTCTAATTGATTAACTACATACCGATTTGATGTTTTTACCTGATTTGATGTAGGCGAATTGTGCAAAGTGGTATGATGCAATCCACTACGTGTACGACATTGAGATTTTGATAAGCATTGAACTGCCATATGACCCGGCGTAAACTCTTGATATAAAGTTGTGACAAACTCGAACCGATCGTAAATGCTTAACTTAATGTAAGTAGGACATACACCTAGTTAGTGATTCGATGAATTATATTTTGGACAGTTATTGTTGTTGTGTGCAGCCATAAAAACTTGTTTGTTTCCATCCCTCTGCTTTTCCTATTTTGACTTTTCAAAAATATGTTTCCCATTGCTTTCCAAATATTGACAATATCGATGTAAAGTTTTACAGCACTCGTCCCAATACGGTAAATTATCGAAGCGTTGCGTTTTCTCATATGTCTGCTTCGTTTCTCCATCAACCTTCAATAAAATGAGATGAAATAACATTGCGTTCATAACATCTTCTTGTGAACCTAATGAAAAAAAAGATGATTTCTATCCAAACGAATGTGACGAAGAGACCATAGATCAGATTAGGACATTACAGGAACATCAAATAAATTAGAGATATGTTTGTTAAAAATAAGTAATTTTCTATCAAAGCGATTATTTATACAATACTTTTCTTCTTTTATTAGAAATGAAGATATAACTCTTAAAGCATCTGCAGATAAGCAGCCAGTTACGTAAGTAAATTTATGAATCGTTGAAATTAAATCATCATCCACCATGTGTAAATGCTGCTTTGAACCTTTTGTAGTTGTTGTATTTTCCATCGAATTTATGTAACTTCAATGAAGGCAATTGTTGTGATTAATAATGTAAGCTCATCCAAAATACTTTTTTGATGTTGATTGCTAAGTTGACGTATAAAGCACCCCCGATACGATCATGGAAATATCATGCATTTTATTTCATAGCGTTAGTGAAATAAGTATGTGTGCGTGGCCTGAACGAAGCATGAGGAAATATCTAATCGATTTAGATATTTCATCATGCTATTTATTCTCTCATCGCTCTCTTTCAGCACCGTCATTCTCTCTTTGACCATGCTATTTCATTTACGCCTTCATGAAGTAAGTACGCATGAAAGAGGCAAATTAGGCAAGTGCTCACTTTTATGAAATATTTGGGCAGAGCAGACGTGAGCGCGTTAGCGGATGGCATGCGAAATATTTGCAAAGTGCCGACGGCGTCGTCATCGGCATTGTTGTCCGCACATCCGCTCAATTCGAAATATAACAAGAAATGAACTATCATCACGCTTCCATGCAGCATGTTGATCACACGTATACGAAATCTTTTCGGTGGCACTTAAGAGATATTGTACTCATATACGCAATTTCAATTTCTGTCCGTTCCTCATCAGTAGGATTGAAATTTTGAATTGTGATTTGCATTTCACATAAATTTTCTTCTAAATCGTTTATATCTATTTGCGTAACATTAATTTTCACATGTTCTTTAATATTCAAAATATTCTTAATCTTACCCATTCAGGTTTTTGCTTCAATTTTTTCTCAACGTTAATTAAAATATGTTCCCCATGCTAAAAAATAGAATTGAGCCAAATTGTTCTTTTAATAAAATTATTCAAAATCGAATACTTTTAACAGCTGTTGTTAACAGACGAGCACAAAATGCGATTAAGCAAGAATAACTTAAACAAGTTAAGAACTAACACAAGCCAGTAATCCACACGATATCGAACAAAGAATAACGAAAATCGATATGCCAACAAGCCGAAAGTAATAAACAGATTATAATGAGAGCATCTAAACTTTTATGACAACAAATCTAAAGTGCAGCGAATGTAGTGGAATGGAAGAAAAAAATAACGACGTCAATTATGTCACTGGGCGGAGTATGTTCAGTTATTACAATACACCGAAAACTTCCGTTTTTATGTTAAGACGCACAATTTGGTTTCTTGTTTTTTCACAGCACAAAATTTCATTTATTACATACAGTTCAAGATGCTCATCTGCTTTCACGCTAACCAGAACTCCTTGTTTTGTATCTTGTGTATTCTTGTGTGTACGTTGCTGATGAAGCTTCCACTGTTGCTGAATGTTTTGCTGATATATATCACTCCAATGCCGGATGCTCCATGATCCGCTGATAGATATCACTCCAATGCCGGATGCCCAACGATCCGCTTCAGTTTATGCTTAATATGTGGAGCTTGACCCAATTACAATCCACCAAAGAACAGCAGGTTGCTGTCCTGTCACGGTCGTCAAAAACGTTCAGTCCACAAGCTAACTTCTAATTTTATTAAGCTTTTATTGCAGACTGAAAACTAAAACTAAAATACAGTTTAGCTTACTTACACTAATAACAAAAGCTTTTGTTTTTGTTTTATAGAGTCCAGACTTTCTGTTTTTGAGTTGGAAAGCTCACGAATAGACCACGGTGGTTTATAATACTTTTTGCGCCTTCATAAGAGAAACACAATCAACAAAGACAGATTTGAATGAATCGTTGGAAAATTTAGTGGCAACTAACATGTCCGAACAATTATATAAAAGGACCAATCAACATGTGTGAGCAAAACATTTAGCAAATTAAAATTTGCCTTTCGGAAACAAAGGCGACGCTGAGGAAGAGATGTTGTCGTTACAGAACCATAATTCGTAAGACTCCAAGAAAGAAGGGATAGTGGATGGGGCTTTGACACAACAGAGACAGAGCTATCATGAGCCGATACTAAATCCAACAACCTGTGAAGATAATTTACTACAAAATTCATTTGAAAAAGAGGAAGATCAAGTAAACTATCGACGAATTCATGGTGTTCCGACAGAACAAGGTAGATAGCGGTGGAGTCACAAACCTTATTATATGACAAAGCCTCAGCGAGATACAAACACATTGATATGCGAGATCGACGTCGTGTTGGGCATACACACACACACACACACACACACACACACACACACACACACACACCGAGGTGTCGTTACAGCCGAGCGGAAGGCAGTTATCCTTTGCAAAAGTTAAAGGCTGGAGGGACCGACTTTTCGATAGGGACTGCTTTCAACAAATATGGGAAGATGGCACAACCGGTAACGAGGAAGCGAATGGCATGGCAGAGAGCATTACAAAGCGCATCTCTTCAGCTTGTGACGCCTCAATGCCCAGGAAAAGGCGGACGCCATTGCGTAAGGCAGCTTACTGGTGGAATGATGAGATCGCTGAACTTAGGAGGCGCTGTAACCAAGCTCGCAGAAAGGCGCAGCGTAGTAGAGCCCATCCTAACTGGGAGCAGCAACGCGAGGCTTTTCGGGCGTTGCGGAACCAGCTAAGTAAAGCCATACGGTCAAGCAAGGGAACGTGCTTCAGGGAGATAAGAGATAGCTGCGACATTGACCCCTGGGGCAAGGCCTATAAGGTGGTGATGAGCACAGTGAAGGGGCCAAAGTCTGCACAGCCATCAGATCCAGAGTTAATGGCTACAGTGGTTGCCACTCTCTTCCCTACTCGTGATCCTATAGAGTACACCAACTCATTTATGGACATTGAGGAAGTGCCTGAGGTTACTACTGCGGAGCTATTTAATGCGCTAACTAAGCAGGGAAATAAGAAAGCCCCAGGGCCTGACGGCATCCCTAATATCGCTTTGAAGGCTGCGATGGAAGCGGATCCGGATATCTTCACGAGAGTGTACACCATATGTCTTGCAGAAGGTATTTTTCCCAACATATGGAAAAGACAGAGGCTTGTTCTGCTGCTAAAACCCAATAAGCAACCAGATCATCCATCCGCGTACAGGCCGCTTTGCATGCTTGACACCATGGGTAAAATACTTGAAAGTATAATTGTCAAGCGCCTGCAGGACATAATGGAGACACGAAACGCTTTATCTGATGCGCAGTATGGTTTCCGCCGTGGTAAATCGACTGTTGATGCTATACAAGCAGTAACAGATATTGCGCGTAGAGCAACTAGTGGAGATAGGTGGAAAGGTGGAAATAAGGAATATTGTGCAGTAGTAACCTTAGATGTTAAAAATGCATTCAACACGGCGAGCTGGCAACATATCATGCAAGCCCTTCACAGTATTGGTACACCAAGATACCTGATGCGGATAATTTCCAACTATTTCGCAGGTAGAGTGTTGTTGTACAATACGGACGATGGCGTGAAGCAATACAGAGTCACGTGTGGTGTTCCACAGGGTTCCGTTCTGGGCCCTACACTATGGAACGTGATGTACGACGGGATCCTGAGGATGAGATTACCTCCTGGAGCAACCCTGATTGGATTCGCTGATGACATCGCTCTTGTGGTCGTGGGGAAAACTATAGAGCGAATACAGGTCCTCTGTAGTTTAGCCACAGCCAAAGTCCGGTCCTGGCTTAATCAAGCTCACCTGGAGTTGGCAGCCGAAAAAACGGAAGCGGTCCTCCTGTCCACACGGAAAGTACGAGAGTCTTTCGTGTTTCGGGTAGGGGATCTATACATAACCTCCCAGCCTTCTATTAGATACCTGGGAGTGTTAATTGATGCTAGGCTGACCTTCAAGGACCACCTGGTCAGTGTGAGCAATAAGGCGGTTAAAGTTGTTGGAGCCTTATCCCGCATAATGGCAAACATAGGTGGGCCCCGAGCAAACAAGCGGAGGCTATTAGCCAGGGTAATCGCCTCTATAATGCTTTACGCAGCGCCAGTATGGGCTGACGCAACATTAAAAAGCTCATATATAGTGGGTATCCGTTCGACGTACCGGCTGAGTGCGCTGCGTGTGGCAAGTGGCTTTCGCACGGTGTCGGATGTGGCGATAGAGGTAATAGCGTCCATGATGCCCATTGATATAATGGCACGTGAGTGGCAACGTATATATAACGCGGGTGCTGGTACATCTAAAGATGAAGAGCGTCGGTGCAGCATCCAGGAATGGCAAAGAAGGTGGGATTCGTCTGAAAAAGGACGATGGACTTTCTACTTGATTCCACGAGTGGATGTATGGGTATCACGGTCCCACGGCGAAGTGGACTACTATATGACGCAGATGCTCAGTGGACACGGGTGCTTTAAATACTACCTGCACCGTTTTAAGCATGAGGAGGACCCCTTCTGTCCGCTGCGTTGGTATCGCCGAAGATGCGCACCACGTTCTTTTCTGTTGCCCTCGATTTACCATGGAGAGAGCATGCATTGAAGAGTGCTTTGGCGAACCTCCCACAGTTGGAAATTTGGTGCCACATATGTGTCTATCTCCGGAGAAGTGGCAAACAGTGAAATCTGCTATGTTTGCTATAATGAGTACTCTCCGCACTCTGGAACGTGATAGAGCCGCTGAACGATTGCGTGTACGAAATAATCGTTTGGCATTAGGTGTCCCGGACTGATTTTTTAGTTCGCTGACGTGTAGGAACGACCTACTAACAAACAGTACACGAGGAGACCCACAAAACATGGGACAGACAGACTTTTGAGCAATGATGCTCCACCTTTCTCGACGAAATATAAAAGAACAGTTCCGGGGGGACATTGAACAGTTACACGGGGGTAGTTTTAGCGGTGTTGAAGTCCCGCACTCGGTTGTAGAACCGGTTGGCTTTCGATGCTTTTCTACCAATTGAAAAAAAAAAAAAAAAAACACAAAAACACACACACACACACACACACACACTCGGCGTTGCTCAAGCTAGAGTGGGGGTCACAGGTGGCGGATAGTGGACGGCCTGCAGATATGTAGGTTAGCTGCGAATATTGAATAAGCAGCCCCCGACCAATGAGCGACGAAAATGGAAGGGGTAGTGCAAAAGGCTACATACTCTAGTGAAATTTTCGTGACAGGGCGAGTGAAAACCGCCCTTAAATTATGTTTTCCTGGTTAAACCAAATTAAATCCAAGAGCGTTTGTTCCCAGATTGGGCGGCTTCTTGGTCGGCGTCTGAACCTGAAAGGTCGGCTGTGTTTCATAGCCTGTCGGTAGGCTTAAAACGATATGGGAAGGCACCCAGAAATAAAACCATGATGAGCAATGAAGAAGGAAATATATTTACGGTGCAGGGAGTCGGATCCCCAGTACCGGCGGCTTTGGAGGGTGCGCAAGCGGGCCCCGGGTCGTCGTCATCAAGCAACCGCAATGCTACGGAGGTGTACTCGGCCCCCGTAGCAGATAATGCTACGAGAACAAAAACTACTGCAGCGATGGGAAACTTGGTCGCTGCAGGCGCTACAAGAGCAGCGGGGAAAGCGGACGATCCCTTCAGGCGCAGTAGATGTACTCTTCGATCGCCACCGAGGTTAGGCGATCAATTGGTGGTCAGTCCATCGTACGTCATCAACTCGGAGAAGGTAACAGCCAGCCACACCCACTTCCATCAGCTTGGGGAGAAGATACGGAGTCTCACCTGTATGCTGGAAGAAAAGGGAATTGATGGCAAGCAAAGGCGTTCTATCAACCAGCTTATGAGGGATACGGTAGAGAGCATAAAGGCCCTATATGAGCTCTCGGCCATAGAACAAAGGGACGAGAAAGCAAAGGAGGTTATCAGGAAAAACAACTTCTCCCAGACTTCCCCTTGGCTGCGAACTGTCGGGAAAAATAAAAGGGCACCCGAAGGAAATTTGGAGACTCCGTCTTCTAAGAGGCAGCCTTCCCTAACAGTCCCGAAAGACCGAGTGGAAGAAGCCAAAAAGGGTACCTTGGAGCATGGAGCGTCCACCAAGGCGGCAACAACTCCAAAGCCAACCCCAAATACAAGCAGGATCCCGAAGAAGGCAAAAACTCGGGATAAGGATGGTCGCAAGCTGCCCCAAGTACAGGAGTGGACCAAAGTTCCCGGCCGGAAAAAACGGGATAAGGGCATCAAATCGAGGCCGGATGCTCTCATCATTTCGGCATCCGCGAATTCGTCCTACGCGGATATCTTGAGAAAGATACGAAGCGAGCCAGCGCTAAAGAGCCTAGGAGAAAATGTCAAGGCTGTTCGACGCACCGTTAAAAATGAGTTGCTGCTAGAGCTCAAACGGGTGCCAGAACGAAATGCGTCAGAGTTTCAGATGGCAGTGGAGGAAACTCTAGGCAACGCAGCCAAAGTCTCGGCAAAAACGCATACGGTGACGATTCAGCTTAGGGATCTGGATGAGATCACAACTGCGAAAGAAGTGTGTGACGCCCTACACACACAGTTTGAGATACGTCGTCCGGATGAGTCATCGGTGCGCAATATAGGTATTGTACATCGGGGCACACAGACGGTTTATATCGGGTTGCCTGTAGTGGATGCCAACAAGGTGCTGAGTGCGCAACGAGTCCGCATAGGTTGGGTATCTTGCAGAGTACGGGATTGCACCGAGCCAATCAGGTGTTACAAGTGCTGGGGCTACAACCATCAGGCACAAAGTTGTAAAGAAAATGTAGACCGCAGCAACCTATGCAGGAGATGCGGTAAGGAAGGCCATAAGGCGGCATCATGTAAAAGTGAGCCAAAATGTGCGCTTTGTAGTGGAAACCACGCAGCGGGGAGTGCCCGTTGTTCGGAGCACCAAAGGGCAGTTAAGGCTAAGAAAACAGGAGGGCGATGAAAATCGCCCAACTTAACCTAAACCACTGTGTGGCAGCCCAGGACTTGCTGCAACAAACGATATTCGAGCAAAGCCTCGACCTTGTCCTAATAAGCGAGCAATATCGCAACTTGAGAGGACATGAGTGGACATCGGATGCATCTAGTAAAACGGCTATATGGGTCACGAACGGGAAGGCCCCTCAAGGTCGGGCATTGAACCCTCATTCTGGCTTCACATGGGTGAAAATAAATGGCATTTACTTTTTCTCGTGCTATGCTCCCCCAAGTCTGGAACTAACCGAGTTCGAAGATCTTATAACGGAGTTGGTTGCGGAAGCCAGGACCAGGACACCGACAATCATTGCGGGTGACTTCAATGCTTGGTCTACTATGTGGGGTAGTAGATCGACGAATCAACGTGGTAGAGTCCTCATGGAATGCCTAGCCACGCTGAACATTGAACTCCTAAATGACGGTCAGCCAACATTCGAAGCTGGTGGTAGAAGTTCGGCCATTGATCTTACATTCGTGCATAGTTCAATTGCACCCCACACGACATGGAAAATTGGCAGCTTCTACACGAACAGCGACCATCGTGCGATTGTAATCGAGGTGTCGTTACAGCCGAGCGGAAGGCAGTTATCCTTTGCAAAAGTTAAAGGCTGGAGGGACCGACTTTTCGATAGGGACTGCTTTCAACAAATATGGGAAGATGGCACAACCGGTAACGAGGAAGCGAATGGCATGGCAGAGAGCATTACAAAGCGCATCTCTTCAGCTTGTGACGCCTCAATGCCCAGGAAAAGGCGGACGCCATTGCGTAAGGCAGCTTACTGGTGGAATGATGAGATCGCTGAACTTAGGAGGCGCTGTAACCAAGATCGTTGGTGGTAATAAATTATGGTGCTATTCGTCACTGGATGACTCACTGGTAATATAATTGGATAAATTTCATTGAAGCTCAAATTTGCATTCTGTAATCGACCACCAACACCAGCTTTATCCATATCTTTGTACCATCTGAATTAGCACACTTGTTCCAACTTCAATTTCCACCACGCTAAGCTTGGGCGATGAACCATAATGCGACTTTTTATTCATAAAGCGATATACATACGCATACACTCTTTGCGTTGAACGAAACGAGTTGAAAAATTTGCAATTAATGGAGTAATCTGCGTTACTCGCCACCACACTCAACACATTACATTTTTTTTTTCAGCAGTATGAGCCGACAATTTACTTGAGATTGGCCATCTATCTTCGCCCTATTGCAAAAATTTTGGTCCATGTTTCCACAGCTCAGATTCTTCAAATTCCTTAGAAAGTGCGCCCTTAAATAAAATATCAGCAGTATTACGCTCAGTTGGAACATGTCTCCATAACATGCCGTTCGAAATCTCCTGTATACTGTAGTTAGCAGCGACATTCTAAAATCAGGAAAGTACTATAGGTGAGTCTGACCAATAAAAGAAGATTGCATACAAAAACTCTAAATCCAAAATAGATTTCAACTCAGCCAGTAACATTGCTGCGCATAATTCCAGCATGGGTACTGTGAATGTCTTTAAAGGTGCTATTCGCGATTTGGAACACAATAAGTTGACTTGCACACACTTGCCCTGCTTTGCCCGGACGTAAACGCAAGCCTCCAAAAGCCTTTATACTACGCATCACACAAATCCATGTATTTGTAGATCTGCATTATCTAATCCAACGAAACGAGGCAACCGAATTTTTACCTGACCCAGTGCTGAGCATTATTATTCAGACTTAACTAGCTTGCATGTACGAATCACCCATTGAACTGGAATCTACCTTTGAAGACCTATCGCATCAACACGACTGGTCCAGCCAAACCAAACGGTCGAAATCGCTGCTAATCAGCAATTTTTCTCACGATCTGTGTCTTCCCTTGATCTCTTAATACTTTGCTGAGTAAGGACTTCAACTTCCCAAAAGCGTTTTACTAATTCATGTAGGGCACAATCGGAATCGTCTTCCACTGACTCGACACTAACATCTGTGCAGCATGAGATTTGATTCCACTGGATAACTGGACATTTCCAAAAACGATCCATCCTAACTTGGTTTTTTGAAAAATTGGCACTCTTGGACCGGACTGTATTTGTTCCACAAACATCAGATCGAAGAATAAACTAACACCGATCAGTAGTTATCAATTCCTGGCGACTGATGAAAAGCTAGAATCTGCAAGCGTAATATTTGCTGGAGTATTCCATTGAACATATGACAAATTTATTTCAGGTTGATTAGAAGTAAATGTAGGAACGACAACAGCTAAAAATGATGTATTTTATTTTTCATTTACAGATTGCAATCCTATCATAATACTTTCTTTTCCAATTATATCTGATTGACCAAATCTCGAAATTAGTGCCCTTTTAGACGGTCAGTTTAGTCTCAGTCCATTATCGACTCGAAATCTGCACCGATAACCGGAACGATTACAAAACGATAACAGAAAATGGACTGATGGCCCAGCTTATTTGTCAGTCAATTTCGATGACATATTTGATATTTTTATTTATTTATTTATTATAACGAAATACTGTCAAACTTAAAAAATAAAAGGTTATTAACATAATACGTGATATTACAACAAAATATAAAAGTGCGAGTCAGACTCGTACATGGAGGGTTCTGTACCAGATTGGGGTTTGATTTGACTGATTCCAAAAAATATACCGCGCCTTTATCAGAAACTTATGGTATCTAAATTTCAGTTCAATAATCCAAAAAACAAAACGTGTTAGCAAATAAGAACCTGAATTTTAATGGTGGGTTTGTATGGGAGGTAGTCATCCCAGTGGGCCGACGTGGCTGATTCTAACAGATGTGTAGCGCCTATATCAAGCACTTATAGTGTCTAAATTTCAGTTCGATAAAACAAAAAAATAAAAAAATTTTTCTAATAAGAGTCTGAATTTTAATGAGGGTTTGTATGGGAAGTACACTCCCTAGCAATCCGATCAAACTGAAATTTCATACAATATAGGTTTCTGATGTATAGCAACCAACCTTCCTAATTTCAAGGTCGTGGGAGTACTGGATCGAATAGCTGCCATACAAACTAAAAAGTTTCTTGTATGGGGACCCCTTTAAGTCTTCGAAAATATTTTAGTTTTAGTAATTGTTGTGCCAGGATAGAACTGTTGCGGTTTATGAGATATGACCCGAGGACAGGCGGACGGAAGGATAACGAAGTCTCTGCAATAGGGTTCCTTTTGGTACCTTTTGGGTCCGGAACACTAAAAAGAAAATCATAATTAATAACAAAACAAGTGATTAAAGCTAGTTTAAAAAAAAATTTCATTACTTAACATTAAAACTAAAATAATATATAAGAAATCCACCCGTCTCTGACCCGGTGGAGGTATTTTTTCAAGCTATGCCCCTACTCACAGCCAATTGTGGTCAAAGACAGAAGGGATATAAGATCCATTGAGCGATGTCCACTTCATCTAGTAGCAGTTCGTTCCAATTACCGAAGCCAACGAAGGACGATGATGTTGAGCGCAGAGGGCGAGATCTCAGGCGAGAGAAAGTGATAGAACTTATTATAAAGAGTGCATAAAACTCGGAGAGGATCATGTAGGGCATAGTTAGTTGTTCATGTACCTAGCTAAGGGAACGTATGTTCTAGATGTACAACAGTACAGTAATAAGTTTATGAAGAAAGCTTATACCAAGAGTAATTCGGCGATTTTGCAATGGGAGATCTATAAGAAGAAGCCTGCTAAGTATGAAGGCAAACGTACACTGGGATCCCAATTTAAACCACGAAGTGCAAAGAGAAGGAATTGCTTCTGTATAGACTCAATGCGGACTTGATGTTTTTTATATTGGGGGCTCCAGACACACGAACATTATTAAAGTACAGGGCGGACTAGAGTGATGAAAAGAATCTTGGTATCATTAAATTCTTTAGACCATCTTTTCATAAAACCGAAAATACTCTTAGCATTATTAAAAGTTGAAAAAATATGATGATTGAAATTCAATTTAGGCTCAAAAATCCCTCCAAGTTCACTGAAAGTAGAAACACGCGCCAATGAATTATCGTCTATCGTATAAGAAGCTAAATGAGGTATCTTACGATGAAACGTCATGAACATGCATTTAGTGCACTTTAGCACCAGGTTAGATCCTCTTATAGTCTAATATGACATCATCAGCATACATCAGAACACGAGAGTATTTCAAGAAAAGAGGAAGATCATTTATAATCAGATTGAACAATAATGGGGCAAGATGGCTTCCTTGAGGAACAACAGAAGTGACAACAACTGGACTAGAAAAAGTGGAGTCAAATAGCTCTCGTTGAATTCTATTTTTTGAATAAGAAGGAATCCAATAACGAAGATGTAAAAGGAGATCATGATTTACGGAGTCAAATTCTTTGCTGAAATCTGTGTAAATGACATCAGTTTAAAATTTTTCGCTTAAACCAAGATGTAGTAAAGATGTAAACTCAAGCAAATTAGTAGTAGGTGAACGCTTTGTCATAAAACCGTGTTTACACGGAGAAATAGTAGATTTACAGTGGTGATAAAGGGTTGAAATAATCATTTTTTCAAACAACTTTGGAATTGCCGAAAGCTTTGCAATACCTCTGTAATTGGATATGTCAGCTTGTTACCTTTTTTATGTAGGGGAATTATAAAGGATTCCTTCCTAATAGAAGGAAAAAATACACTCTGAAGTGAGTACAAAACGAGGTATTTTGTCAGGACGGGGTGAGTAAGTATGTTTCAAAGATTTTGAATTGGTAAGAAGACACTCTTCACCAATTACAGGAAAAACATTGTGGTTACATTGGAAAATGGGATAAAGATAACGATTGTAAATATAAGAAGAAGAAGTGGTTCGAAAAAATTTTGCGAACAGGTCTGCAATACCTAAATCACTGCAGGCTTGTTCGTCAACTAGATACATCAACGAGGGAAAAAAAGAAGACTTGCGCTTTGAATTCACAAAGTTATAAAACTGCTTAGGGTAACGGGAAAATTCCAGCCGACAACGAAGGAGGTACTTATTGTAACAAAGGCTATTTAAAGAAAGAAAATTAGCCCAAGCCACACAAAAATTCGCAAAAGCAATACTCTTGTATTTTTATAAAGCTTCGACTTATTGATCATCGGGTTAGAAAGTCTTTTCGTAAACCAAGGTGATTTGTAGGATACTTTGGAACAAACTTTAAACAGAACATAGGTATTGAAAACATTAAAAATCGTCGCATAGAAAAAAATTATAGCAGTAGTCATATCACTGCACTTATATAAAAGGACCAATCAGTTCCAAGAAAGATTGTATTTAATTGGGCAAAGTTTACTTTGCGAAAACAAAACCGCCGGTAACATGTAGATGTCGAAGCAGAAAGAGAACTGGTTAAAGAATGGGATATTTCCAATTTTGGATCGTAAGTATCCCTCGAAGGCATAGATGTTGGGATCTTGAAACAGAAGAACCAACAGAATCATCACTGAAAACAAGATCAAGTAATCTATTCCAATGATTGACAATAGAGTTCATTTGAAATAAAGAGTGGTCAAATAGGGCGTCCAAGAAATCATGATGCGCTGAAGGAACTAGATAATTCGAGGTTCGAAAAGTACCACGAAATGCGTGGGAGGTTAAAATCACCTAGCACGATAAGAGAATCACGGTCTTGAGGAATGTTATTAACTGAGTTAATGGCAACAATGTCATGACTGAAATAAATTTCCAAAAGTGGAATTAGGCGGAATATAAGAACATGATATAAAAACGGATTGATGAGGCAACAATAATTTCACACAAATGAACTCAATATTAGGTGAACAGTACAAATTAACAAGTTCAGATCGCAGGCGAGAAGCAACAGCGATGAGGACACCCCCACCACGGCGAATAGGGAGATCTACCCTAAATGTAACAAAGTTTGAGCAAAAAATATCATTGCTAAGAATACAAAAGTTTAACCATGTCTCAGAAAACAATATAACATCATCTTCAAACGAGAAACTATCCCAACACAAAATGTTTTTATTAAGGAGACTTCTAACATTTCGATGTTGAATAGAAAGATTATCAAAAGGAAAACTTAGTTTTTTGAGATTGTGTTCGAAAGTGGAATTTAACTCGCAGTAGGCACACTAGCAGATGGTCGAAGTTTTTTACGTCGAGGTTTAAATTCATGGACAATAGTATCCTCCGACCAAAATTTTGCATCACAAATAGTAGCAAATTTATTTTCCGGAAAACTTATTTTGAAAGAAACAATGTCACGCGTGTTCGAGAAATTAAATTACTGAACATGCGCCTTAAAATTTATTTTGGCTTCCATTTAAGAAATAACTTCTTCACAGGTTGTACCATTGTTGTCCACCGCAGTGTTCAACGAGGAATGTGAAGCAAGTCTAGACCGTTTGGAAGTAGATGCTATATCAGCATTCCTCATCCTTCCCGGTATTGGATGTTGTTTTAGAAGCTGATCTAGACCGCTTAGAGGTACATACTTGATCCACAGGTGGACCCATCTGTGGTACTGGGTCCCTTGATATAGGCTCAGGAATATGGGAAATTATGGCAGGAGTTGGAGGAGTATGGGATGTAGATAACGGTAAACAGTGGGGCATAGGAATTGAGGTAGTATTAATATGAGGGGTAATAATCTCGGGAGCTTGAGTAGTAATAGGTAATGGAGTAGGGTTAATCAATGGAGGAGGTGACAATAAAAGAAGGGGAGGAGGTGAATCGAACTGATACTTACTAAGTTAGTCCACCTCCGAATCAAAATCTAAGGCAAGTTGTTTAACTGTCCTATTCAGCTTGATAAATTTGTCATGTACAATACGATATATCGACGAAAATTCAACCTGATTCTTAGAACAGGACGGGCATGACCACGTCGATCTGCCATAGACACTTTTAGATCTGCTAACAATCCTGTCATGGTCACGACCCGTCAGTCTCGCGCATTTTAGATGGCACATATTATCACACAACCAACAATGCACGGCCCGTTGGGAATCAATATCAAATGAATTTTTATTTTTGCACGAAATATTATGAGAAAATAAAAAAAAATTGAAAATCCAAAAACATACAGTATAAAAATAAATTTTATGAGACACCATAGGGTGTTGCAGTATATACTGCACAAAACCGTATATAAATACAACATGTAAGAATCTTAGCTTACTCAGATATTATCGCAACAGCAACGCAAAGCAAACAAAAAGCTTTGAAATCTTAATCACAATAACAAAAAGCACAGAAGCAAAACAAGAGAATAAAAAACACAATAACAAAAACGCACTGATACTACAGAATGCACAAAATTATGTAATAATTTTGCAAACCAAGTGGATTTATAAAACAAAAACTCAAATTATGCACCATTACGCATACCATATAATCCGGCAAACAACCAATGCACTATTTTAAAAAATATAATAATATAAAGAAAATTTGAGAAAAAAAAAAGCAAAAGTAGAATATTAAAAACGGAGCTAATCAAAATCACGTTTGACTCTCTTGAGATTCACCACTGTGTATAATATCGATAAAAGTAATCAAATGCAACAGGTGCAACAAACGTCGTAGACTTCTCAAAATGCATGCAGATGTGTCGAACCACGATTTTACTGTAGAACTCATTGAAATCCATCAGTTGTTATATTACCACTTTTAAATGAACAATATGTAAACAAACAGTGATCTGTGTTGTACAAAAACTCTGAAACGATTGACAACACTAATGTTTGGACTGATCGCGTAAAAACAAGCATTTTGACAGTTCATTTCGGTTTCTGAAGCGATAACATGGACTGAGACTGAACTAAGAGTCTAAAAGGCCTTTTACAGTTGTGCGTTTGACTTATCGATTAGCTAGCGATGCAATGAATCTGTGTAGCTGAATCGAACGTTGCTCTACAAAGTTCCATTTCGACCTTTTGCCATAACCATGGCAGTGACGAGCATAGTTACGGTTTACAGGATTCGAGTCAATGACAAGGGCACTTTGAGGTTCTGATGCGATCAAATTTCCGATTCTATCTGAGACTTGTTGATTTATATGTCATAGCGAATGATACTTGCCAGAACATGTCTTGTACCAACTTGATTTACAATCTCTTACGAAGTGGCTCTTGCACAAACAATTGATTCATAATTTCAGTTTTTTGGTTTCTCTAAGGCGAAGGGAAGGTGACAAATTTAGAAACAATGGACAACTTCTGATAATATGTTCAGCTTGACAAAATGCACAACGCCTACTAGAATTTGTGGTTACTAAAGATTTTCTATTTGATGACCGTTTAGAATTCACCTGATTACCTGGCGTATTTGTTACCAAGGCCAAATTCACCTTTTCCAACATCCTTGCTCTGCGTTCGCAGAAAGTTGCCATTGAATCCCATGAAAGTAAGCCATGCATAGGCATTTCTTCTTCCCATTTTGCCTGCGTAGCGCAGTCCGCTTTCTTGCCAACCAAATGAATTAGAAGCCCGTGGAGAATTTCCTCCTTCAATGCAAGAGTGCTTATTGCTCGAAGATGTGCACTACTCTTGCCTACGATCTCTCGTAAATCAGTTGCTGAGTT
Organism: Amiota minor; assembly: GCA_037043295.1. Taxonomy (NCBI): domain Eukaryota; kingdom Metazoa; phylum Arthropoda; class Insecta; order Diptera; family Drosophilidae; genus Amiota; species Amiota minor. The sequence goes on along the minus strand of JBAMAW010000094.1, from coordinate 67,488 downwards.
CTCAGCCAAACAATTCATTTATGTGTGTCTGAAATTGCATACTTTTAATATGAAATCTCCTTTTTAATAATACTACCGTGTTTTCGTTGTTCTCATGGTATATTTCCAGAGACCGAATTACATCCAGGGCTCTACCAACCAAACTTGATCTCAGATGCTGAAAGTTCTCGATGTTACTCAAAGTTGGCTCGATGTCAACAATAACTTGACACAAGGACCAAAAATCGAGCCAATCAGTGACTGTGCCACTAAACGTAGGTGTTTGCAGCGACGGCAAACGCATTCTAACTGCTAATGTGCTGCAAACTGTTGATTTCTTAATCCGAGTAGGTGTGTGTTCTGGATACACCGCGAATTCAATCTCTTTGTCATAGAAGCTTGTACCATGACAAATTCTTCTGTGAATTCAACCAGAGCATTACTGCTGATCTTGTTCAAACAAGTTTGCTTAAGTTGCGTCTAAATGGTTTCGAGTTGCGGTTGCAATTTTCCCAACTGCTCCAGCTTAACGATGACTATAGCTTCATTCAAACTAAGCAGACTACCTACCTTAAGTAGCTGCACCAAGCTCTGCTTGAACTTGGTTTAGACGCCACTGGCTTTTACGTTTCAGAAATTCGCGGTTAGAATTTTTTAATTTCCCCTAAATCGTTTTTCTGTCCTTTATTTGCCTTAGACATTGTTTTTCGATTTTATTATAATGTATTGTAAAAGCAGTAAAAAGAACCGAACGCATAACACGATGATAAATCGCAAAATCGATCGAAAAAGTCGTTGTTGTCACCAAAACGAACAAAGCACAAACCAGAATATAACAACCGATGCTTATGTTCTCGAAATAATGCATTTTAAATAAAAGCAAAATAATGACATTAACGAATATAAAAACAACAATCACGTCGGAGTCACCAATTTTTGAGGTACAGCAAGCGTGTTTGCTGTCCACTTTTCAATTATCATGGCGAAACGAAATAAAACAATAGATGTAGAGAATACCGATATGCGTTATGCTTGACAATTTACTAATGAATGAAATTTAGAAACTATATACAAAGCTTTCTTGAACATAAAAAGATAAGCAAAATTGAAACAATAAAATGTGATCCGTTACGCTAATTTAATTGCTCTTGTTTTATTCTATTCTATTCGTCTTGATTAAGAGTGAATTTAAGAGATGCGTGTCTTAACAATTCCCAGTAGTATGTAGTATATGGTGGCAATAGTCACCTTTTCAGTAGTTATTCTCTAGTCCCTTTTCTTATCCACTTGGGACTAGCCACGAGGGAGACAGAAGCGAGCCAGTAACGGAGAGAACAATTGAGAGGCAACATTTTGTTTACTCTCTTTGAACTGGTGTCGAGAGCGAAAATTCTGAACAAAGGAATGTGAAAACGAAACGTTATGAAATTTTGTGAACACGCGTATTGTTGAACCATTTCATTTGGGAAGATTTATGTCAATTTTGAAAGGTGTTTACTGTTTTTACAAAGTGAAAAAAATTTGTGAGACAAGCGTTTCATTATTTTTGCCAGCGTCTTAAAGACAATACGAAAAGTGAGGTGATTGGTGTATTGTTAACATTTATTGTTCATTCTTTTAATTTGTACTATTACTTTTTTAGGAACCTGTGGAAAGCGAATTAAATTAATTTTGATTTTTTATCAGTGCCATTATTGTGCAAGGTAAGTGACGAAAAATATTTTATAGAGTGAATTTTTAAATTGCTTTTCTGAGCCGAAGGACATAGCAGCCAGTGCCCCCCATCTTTTAATTATGTTAAGTTTTCACAATTTATTGTAAGTAACTGTAATAATAAATAAATCGCTTTTCTATTTGTATTTCATAATTTCCAACTGTCTGCAAACAACGAAAAATAACAACAACATTTAGGTAGGTAAGTGAAAGAAAGGGAAAAATTAAATTTAGTACATTTCATACAATTTTTAATGTAAATTTCTTCTTTGTATAATTTCTCGCGCAGCGCTAGTCTTAAAGCAACTAGTTCTGCGCTAGTCCCAAGGTAAATTGGCTCTACATGGATAGGTCGACAATTCGAAAAAGATCATAGTTGGGAGGTCTCTCCCATCTGATAATTCGATATTCACCACCGAAGCCTTTGCTTTACTAAAGGCCTGCCAATTTGCAATAAAAGAAAACGGGAAATTCGCTATATGTTTTGACAGCCTATCCTCGATATTAGCTATACAAAAATCGAGAGTAACGATCACACAATTCGGGAAACCCAGAAGTTATGCACTATACACCACCACAAAATCACCATTCTTTGTGTTCCCAGCCACCAAGGTATTCGGGGAAATGAACGCGCCGATGAGGCAGCCCGGCACATCAGCTCTTCCCCATCGTAATTTTTCACTCCAACCAGCTCTAGAGATTAAAAAACCTGGTTACACGTCGTCTGCATACGAAGAAGTTGACGGGATGGGGACAATTCCTCCACGGGTACTCTTCCAACAACCCAACTTGCGACAAAATCGGTCTTCCTACCAACACATCTACACGGGCATGCGCAGTTTTCATTCGTGTGCGTATTGGACATACCCAACTCACGTACCAACATCTTCTCAAAGCTTCAGTCCGTCCACCATGCCCTTTTTGCGGAACCGATCTCACCGCAAATCATCTACTGGACTCCTGCCAACATTTGGTTTCATAGCCCCATCCCAACCTTTAAAAACTCCCTCACCATTAAATATCTCCAACATACATAATTTCTGCAACAAAACCAACCTTACAATTTAATTACTGTACATTAAATCTTTTACAAATTATTATTCACTCGTTAAAATTAGTATTAAGTTTAATATTATATATTAGATTTAATTATGATACATATAAATAAAAGAATAAATTTCTTTTTTTCATAATTTCACCCGAAGACCTGCATCCAACTCCGGAAGAAGCGACTGCATAAGAAGCAGGCTCTCAAAAGGAAACACGGGAAGCTGGACAAGGAAACAGGAAAAATAGCGTTGAAAAAAAAAAATTTTTTTTATAAAATTTGGAAAAAATGAATAAAATGTAATATGAATTTAAAATCTTTTAAACTTCAATTTTAAATGGGGAGCTTCAAATTTCAGAACTAGACCTGCGCTAGTCCGAAATGGAGCGGCGCTGCGTCAGTCCCAAGGAAAGCGAGCGGTGGCGATTGACCCCTTCGTAGGACTTCCCTGTGTAAAATTCGCCGCCCATTTACTTGCAAAAGAGATAGAAATGAAACTGCTGGGACTAGCGCAGGAGCGTTATACTACTGGGTTTCTTTAATTCACATACTATTGTAAGAGCGTGTTACCATACCTGAGTAGTTCGAGGTAATGGCCCAATTGTGTATACGTATTAAGACAATGCCAAATGCTTTTTGTGGTGTTGGTTGCTGTGTATGTTTGTAATATTATTAAGTTTACATTTTTGACATAATTTCGAATGTCAGCTATCATATTTTATTAATCCCTTTTTATCATCATCTCTGATTATGTGAGTCAGACTAGGGAGAAGTGCAGTTCACTTTGCTTTCTTGTATTTGCTATTTTTTTTAATTCGTTCATTTGTATCTTTTGTAACAGTTTATCATTTATTGATATCTGAAACTTTTTGATTCCATTGTTGTCAGCTAATTTTTCAAGCTTTAAAAATATTATATTTTACCTAGTATACTATTAGTTAATATTGTATTTTTTTTAACATGATTTTTTTTTAAGTGAAACTTCTTTAGGTCAAAAATTAATACTAAAAATTTGAGTAAAAAATACAAATCGTCACGTTTTGGAATCATGTGTATCTCATGAACCGCACTAGGTAAAGATTTCAAATTTTCACAGAATGTGTATTTCTATTGCCATATCCCCAACATATAATAACATTTCTGGCAAATCTACCGGTCTCAATAAAGAGATTACAATTATACAACAACAACATGCAGATTGTGTGTTATAAAAATAATTATAATAAAAACGTGCAAGCAACCAGCTTGTGTGTGTACAAACACAAGCGAATGTACGAAGAAAAGAGAACGAGAAACACACAGAAGCTTGTTGATGATCTAATTAATGTGCAAAAGGGGACAGATGGCAAACAATAATGAGACACGCCAAAGACACCAAAACCAATATACAGACAGACTGACAGACTTTGAGATGAATTCTCTCTGTCTGTTTTTAAGAAGTTTCATTTCTATCACGTGCACGATGGATGGAAGCGAAACAGAATTCTACAATAGTTCCCCCTGGCAGCTTTATCTCCTATTAGCTTTGTCTCTTGCTCCAGATTGAAGTTATCAGCACTCAGTTTTAAACTTGATCTCATGTGCCCACCGAGCCTAGGTTAGGCTTCTGATGGCATTGGTCTCCAAGCAGCTTCTAATGGTATTGGGCTTCTGGCAGCTTCTAATGGTATTGTGCTTCTGGCAGCTCCAAATGGTATTGGGCTCCTGGCAGTTTCTAATGGTATTGGGCTCTTGGCAGGATCTAATGGTATTGGGCTCCTGGCAGCTTCGCTGGTATTGGGCTCCTGGCAGATTGTAATATGAACGAGAGAAGCGGCGAACTTAAAATTAATACTCGTTGTATACAGTCGAAGAATAAAATAACACATAAAAAAGTCTGCATGAAAACAAAAAGTGTATAGCTTTATTTGACACTGGAAGTAAACTCAACATAGGGAGGATTTTTTGTTTACGAAATGAGTAGGCAAAAGGTAGAAAAAAAGCAACATAACACTTTTTGCTTTTTGGTAGTGATCGTTGCGCGATCAAAGTTGAACATTTTAAAGAAAAAAATTTTATCGATGAAGAATATTTCTTATTGGATTTTCATGTAGTTCCAGTTGAAATTGGTTATAGGTGAAGAACTTCGTGAACAGGCGGATCTAGTATTTAATGCCAAAGGTATACAAGTGCACAAAGTCATGAAAAACTTTCAAATAAATGATGAAAACAACATGATAAAAATTAATGCAGTTAATGAAGGGAGTTCAATATAAAAGAAGTGGCAAATAAATCGGCCAAAACGAAGACAACAAATATCGAAATGCGCTTTATTTTAACTGATGAAAACTTAATATTTTCGAGACCAAGTTCGATAGTTTTAGTTAAAAAACGCGAAAAACGCGGTTCATCGAGATTTTGTGTGGACTTTCGAATAATAAAAAAGGTAGTTGAAAAAAAATCGTTTTCCGTCACCGCTCATTGAAAACTAGATGGATCGGCTACAAGAAGCGAAGACATACAGCACAATTGACCTTAAAAATAGATTTTTCCATGTACTGGTAATTGAATCGAGTAGAAAATACACGTCATTTGTTACACATTCGGGTCAATATCAATTCCGAAAAGTTCCATTTGGTTGTTCGAATTCTACTATGGTCTTTCAAAGACATGATAACGCTATATTTCGATATCTAACGTGCAGAGGAATTGCTTAACCCTATGTGAAGGATATAACTATACCAGCTCCAAAAAATTTTAAAGAAGTTATTGAAATGTGCAAAGAATATTGTTTGGAACTAAATATGAAAAAAATGTTATTCAAGAATACGCGTATACAATTGCTCGGGTACATTATTGAGAATCAGAATAACTATCCCTCTCCAGAGAAGATAAAACCTGTCTCCAAATTCAACATGGTAGAAACGTTGAAGCAATTAGAAAGTTTTTGGAATTAAAAGGTGATTTTAGAAAATTCGTACCGTATGCAATTATCGCAAGACGGCTAAAGAACGGACTAAAAAAGAAAGCGAAATTTAAACTCAGCTTAGAAGAGGATTCTGTACTAAGCATTTACAACGAAACATACATGACTGAGGTACATACTGATCAGTCTATCGATGGACTTGGAGCAATTTTATTGCAAAAATCATCTGAGGTCAACCAGTTACATCCAATATATTTCATATCGAAAAATAAGTCTGATGCGCAATGTAAGTTTAGCAGCTACGAACTACAATAGAAAGCAGTTATATAGGCTTTTACGAAGTTTACAGTCTATATCTTGGGAATAAGCTTTCAACTGGTAACCGATTGCAACGCTTTTGCAAAAACCCTTGAGAAGCAAAATGTGTACACACGAGTAGCTCGATGGATTCTACGTCTTCAACAGTACCATTATACAGTCGAAGATCATTCTGGCACACGCATGAGACATTTTATTGTATTTATTTATTTAACTAACTAGCTTTGTCCAGCCACGCTTTTCTGTGGCCTTTCAAACAACAAATATAAATAAGTAAAACCGAAATGATTAAGTTTTGCAAACATAATGATGTTAATGATCAACAAATAAACATAATGATGATAATGATCAACAAATAAACATGATGATGATAATGATCAAGAAAAAACAAGTAAAGCAGCAATTAAAATTAACATTTTTTAAATCTACGAAATTCATATACTCACACATACACCATACTTTAGTCTGTTTGGACTATTTAGACAACTGTATCACCAGCAGGTAGTCAAAAACAGCGCATGTAAAACGGGACCCTGGAAAATAAAGCGGCAGTGCAGAGAGGAATTGACCACTACATACAAATCCACAACAAACGTAAACTAAGCACGCAAAAATATAATAATGCAAAGAAAAAGGTTTTAGAAAGTAATAGTTTCCAACTACTTGCTGAAAAGGATGAACCTGCTAAAAACGATGACAAAAACGCATCAAAACCTAAACCCGCAAAACCTCCTCCAACATATGTTCGTGAAAAAAGCTCGAATAGGCTTTTAGATAATATCCAAAGAATAGTCCAAATTTATACGGAAGCAAACTACAGCTCTGTAGCCAATTACTGTAGGGAGACTAAAAGAAACTATTATATCTGTCAGCTCGAAAGCAGCAAAGGTCTGGTAGTTGTAATTAATGGCATTGAACCTTCTATTGATTGTAGAGATATTAAGAGTGCCCTAGAAGAAAAAGGGTTTGAGGTCAAAGTAGTGATATATTTTTAATAAAAATAAAATTCCACAGCCATTGTACAAAATTGAGTTGGCCCTAAACTTTAAAAATTGCAGTGCATCCCATATACAATCTTAAATAGTTACTTCATCGTAGGGTAACTGTGGAGGAGCCTCACAAACGTGTAAGTTCTGTGCAATACACACATTGCCAGGAATTTAGCCACACGAAATCTTATTGCACCCTTCGTTCAGAATGCGTAGCTTGTGGAGACTTGCATGAAACCGCAACCTGTAAACTTAGTCGCGATAATCCCGATCTTAAATAATGCGATAACTTTGGGAGCAGTCATACAGCCAATTGTAGAGGCTGTCCTGTATATAAGGTATTAAAGAACCGTTTTGTAGGCACAAAAGAATTCCGCCCATTTTAGGCGTGAGTCTATCCGTACAGAATCTACGACAGATATGTGCCCACCACCTAGCATTCCCTTAACTTAAAATGTGTGGTATGCAGATGCACTGCGATTAGGCGGTCAACAATAAACTGCGAAAATGATTGTGAAGCCTAAGGCTCTAATGTCTCAACATAATGAACTAATTTCACAAACTACTCTAACTCAAAATGCGTGTAATGAGCCAGTGTTGCAACCACATAGTTCTAATGAGACTATGTTGGTGAATTTATTACAGACCCTGAATCAATCAATCTTAATGATGCAAAACTCTTTTCACGAGATGACGAAAATCCAAATGAAAGTTTTGGATAAATTAAATTTTCCATAATGGCTTATATAAAAATAACTCACTGGAACGCAAATGCAGTTTCACAGCACAAACTAGAGTTGATGAAGTATCTAGAGGACAACAATGTAGATGTGATGTTAGTCTCTAAGAGTCATTCGACTTGTAAAAACAACTTCTTTATACCAGACTACTTAGTTTATATAACTAATCAGCCGGATAGAAAGGCTCATGGTGGTACATGCATTATAATAAGAAAGCGTATTAAACACCAGACTCTAGAGCCATACTCATCTAATTATCTACAAGCAACTTCGGTTTGGATACAAATGCGTCATAGTAATCTGACGTTATCTGCTGTATATTATCCTCCACGGTTTTCAATATCTGCAGATTTGTTGTTTTTTTTTTTTTTTTGTTTTTTGCGTTCGTTATTATATATTGCATCACTTTGCAGACAACACAAAGCCTAACAATAATTGAGAAATCTTAAAAACGAACTAATGATGTTTTAAAAGTTTCTATAGTGGCGAGCTAAAGAAACTTTCCAGTGTTGCGTGGTCCTTCCAGGTTTATGGGGCAGGAAAGTCATTCCGACGAAGGCGCGTGCGACAACTCATAAAAGATTGTGATCGAGCTAGTAGATTAGGATGTTCCGAGAGCTTAACAAGATATTTTTGTTTCATTTGGTCCAATTCGGTTTTAATTAGTGGGACGTTAAGGTCTCTGTGGATATTCGCGTTCGAAATGTATCAGGGAGCACCTGTTAAGAAACGAAGTATTTTTGATTGGGCTCTTTGGATGACTTCAACGTTACTTGGGCTTGCGTTCCCCCATAGCTGGGAACCGTATGTCCAGATAGGCCTTATTAAGCTGTTATATAACAGCACCTTTAGATCGAGGCTTAGCCCAGATCTTGGGTTTAAGAGCCAGTGAAAGGACTGGGCTTTTAATTTCATGGAAATTTTTTTGGCTTCTATATGCTTCCGCCAGGTGAATCGTCTGTCCAAATGTACTCCTAGGTAGGTGACTTCAGTACAGTGTGGTACGGTGGTGTTGTTAAAAGTAATGGACGGACAGTCTCTCTGGTTTAAGGTGAATGTTACGTGCTTGCATTTATCCGGATTGACTTTTATACGCCAATTGTCTAGCCAGATTGATACCAGTTGTAAATGATCACTTAGCTCTTTCGTCGCTTTTTTGGGGCAGCGTGAGTGACTGATGATTGCAGTGTCATCCACAAAGGTTTATGTCATAAGGCGGGGATTTGTAGGTATGTCAGCAGTGAAAATGACGTATAAGAGCGGACCGAGAACACTGCCTTGTGGGACGCCAGCATTAATGTGGTACTCGTTTGAAGTGAAATTTTTGCATCTCACCACGAATAACCTTTTAGTAGGTATGACTCTAGTAGTTGGTGTGAGTTCTGTGGAAGCACGCTTTTAATTTTGTGAATGAGACCAACATGCCATACACGGTCAAAAGCTTGAGCAACATCAATGAATATAGCTGAACAGTATTCTCAGTGCTCAAAAGCCGTTCTGATACTCATAGTGACACGGTTTACTTGCTCGATTGTACTGTGTTTTGATCTAAACCCGAATTGATGTGTAGGGATAATGTTGTTTGCGTTTATATACGGTATGAGCTTCTTAATAAAAATTTTTTCAAATAATTTTGATAGCACCGGCAGCAAACTTAAAGGCCGATAAGAGGACACCATTGATTTGGCTTTACCAACTTTAGGGATCATGATTATTACAGACTTCTTCCAAAGTGCTGGGAAGTAGCCCACTTTGAGTATTGCGTTAAAGAGCATTGCAATGAATGATATTGCACAGTTTGGTAGCTCAATAATCATCTTGGGAGTGATGAGATCGTGTCCAGGCGCTTTCTTTGGGATTAAATTATGAATTGCTGCTCTTATCTCATTTGAATTAGTTTTAAGCACGCTGCAATTAGCCAATGGAGCGCATGGCTGCTGGGGAAGTTGAAATCCGTTTCTTGGCAAGTTTGGTTGAAAGACGGATTTGAGGTGGTAAGCAAAAGTGAAAGCCTTTTCCTCGTCAGATCTCGCCCAGTTTCCACTTTGATCCCGGATGGGGCTGTTATTGGTGGATTCATGCGGTCTTGTGCTCTCCAAATCGAAAACTTGGTACTCGTTGATGAAAGGTTTTCAATGTAGTGCCTTTGGATTTTGCAATCTTCAGTCTTAAGAGCATTTCTTAACTGTTTTTTAGCAGTTTTGAGTCTTTGTAACGAAGCGGGCGATCGACTGATCTGCCATTCATGTCTTAACCGGCGTTTTACTGAGACTAGCCGTTCAATTTCCGCACCAGTTAATACGACAGTATTCTTGGAGCCCGGTTGTACATTTGGTGTCGTGGTAACAGCAGCGCTCGCAATGGTTATGTTGAAATGTTCCAAAGATTTGTCAATGTCTGTTCCGGTATCAAGTTTTGGCCTCATACAAATGTGGGTGCTGACGTATTTTTTATACCTAAGCCAATCAGTCTTCCATGAGGTAAGCTTAAGGGAAAGATCGCTTTTTGTGGGATGCTCCAGTAAGTGAAAAGTGACTGGAGAATGGTCTGAAGATAGCTCGGCATGAGTTTCCGTTGAAATCACACTACGAGAGATATTACGAGTAATTGCAAAGTCGATTATGTCAGGAATTTTCCTTGGATCCGCTGGCCAATATGTAGGCCTTCCCGGAGAAGCAAAGTTGAGTTTGTTGATTGGATTTATTAATGTGTTGTAGAGCTGTTATCCTTTAGGATTTGCAAGTCCCTAGGGGGTCGAAGAACTGCTTGAAGCACGATTCAGAAATCGAAAATCGGGGTGGACAGAAGACGGATGAAAGCGTCAAATTTCCATTTGAAGTTTCGATGACAATCGACGTAGCCTGCATGTAGTTTTGAGAGTATGATACCGACTTATAGTGTTTTAGTCACCTTCTGATGAGTATACCCGTTCCGCCATGTGCTTTGCCATCAGGGTGGTGTGTGGCGTAGAAGGAGTAGCTCGGGATCTCGAATTTATATTTATTTGTAAGGTGCGTTTCAGAGAGCAATAAAACATCAGTTTCTGTCTCGGATAGGTATTTTATGAGCTCAAGTTTGTGTTTCGATACGCCGTTTGCGTTCCAGGAAGTTATTTTGAACGAAGGCATTTTAAGTACAGAGTTTTTGTAAGATTAGATTTTGCGTTTTTAATATCTCTTGAAGCATATTTTGCATTAATAATGTAGTCTGGGACATACATTGTATCAAATTAGCAATCATATTTTCAAGAGAGCTATGTGGTGTGGGTGGTGTTATTTCCTGAGTTATACAATGCTGTGGGACTTCATTTTTCTGAGATTGTTGGAGTGTACGCTTGGTAGTATCTGTTACTTTCTCTGGCACTACGGTGGATATTTGTTGCGAGCCAGGTCGCAGTGCGGATGCGTATGTAATGTTGGGAGTGGTAGGAAAGTACGTGGATCTTGCATTGTTGATTTTGTCTCGGGTCGGTTATGGGCAGTTGCAGTTACTTTGCGCTGATTCATTCGGTTTTTTAGTTCTTTAAAAACTGGACAGCCTCTATAGTTAGCAGTGTGATTACCCCAGCAGTTACTACATTTTTTGATGTTGTGTCTGTTTTGTTTACAGTGCATTTTGAAGACTCGTGAAGGCCACCACACGATACACAGACAGAAGGTAGGGTACAATACGATTTCGTGTGCTCAAATTCCTGACAGTTTGTACACTGCAGAGGGTCTTTGCGCTTGTGAGGTTGTGAGGTATTGGGTGAATGTTGCTTCTTTTCTGTGGTTTATTCACATGAGAGAGCTCGACCTTGAACATTGGCTGGGAGATTTTGCTTCTGTTCAAGATGTTGATCACAACCCTAGTTGGGAACCCTTTTTCCTCAAGCGCAGTTTTAACTTCCTTAGTGTCAACTCCAGCTTCTATTCCTTTTATAACCACTATCAGCCCTTTACTACTCTTAAGTTGGTACGTATAGTAGTTTTTGTTGGCATCACTAAGGAATTTCGAAACTATCTTGTAATTGTTCTCAGTGTAGATTTGCAGTTTAGTTTCATGTACTTAGCCTTTGGTTAGCGGAACAATGTGAAAATTGTTGTTGCCGATAAGTTGCGCTACCTGTGATACAAGATTGTGTTTAAAAATTTCTTTGAGAGCCTTGGAGAACGATTGTTGGCGGACCCCCAGTAAGTATTGGGGTTCTCCTTTAGTAAATCTAAAAGGTTGGCAACTCTACAACACTCTTGTAAATTGTAAAAACAAACCAGACTTCGTTTCTCCGGGTAGGCTAACATACTGGGCGGCGGATTTAAGAAAAACTCCCGATTTCATCGACTTTGATACCACGAAAAGTATACCTAGAAATCTCATATCAGCTGGTAATCATTATGAATGTTTATCAGATCACTAGCCCTTTGATATCGTTTTACTCAATTTTCCAATAGTTGAGGATCGCCCGTATAGACATATATCTATACTAATTGGTTGCAATATAAAAAACATATTAGTTCTCACCTGCGATCAACTTTGAAAGTGATATCGACAAATCTGTTAATGAGTTAAGTGTCATATTGGTAGCTTCAGCTGAGGCCTGCGATTGTTGCTCAGAAGATCAGCAGAAAATCTTTCTCAAATAGAAAAATGGAAGAACTGGTTACTTCTAAACGACGATTGAAAGGGGAATGGCAACAGCACAGATCTCCTACTGCTAAACAAAGACTAAAACCTGCAACAAAAAAACTAGTCAAAGCAATTTTAAGTGACCAGCTCGAGACACAAAGGCGCTATATTTATAACCTATCCCCCTCACACACTAGATTTTCAGTTTGGAAACCACAAAAATCGCTAAAAACTCCTGTGGAGCTGGATTCACCTATTAGAGACAGAAACGGAAGTTGGGCTCGGTCTGAGAGAGAAGGCTAATGTATTTGCCAACCATCTGGAGCACGTGTTTCAACCTAATCCACCTACTAAAACATTTATGCTTCCTCACCAGACAATCACAAAGTCAGTAAACATGTCTCCATTAAAATCAAGCTGAAGTGAAATTCTATCTATTAAAAGGACTGAACCGAAGCCCAAAAAATCTGCTGGTTATGATAGAATCGTGCCAAAAATGATAACTGAACTTCCAAACTCAGCAACAGTTTTTCTATCGTGTTTTTTCAATGCTATCCTTCGAATTGGATACTTTGCAAAGTAATGGAAGATATCGGTTATCATAATGGTTCCAAAGCTCGGGAAGGATAGGGCATGTCCTTCTTCATACAGACCTATAAGTCTGCTTCCATGTCTTCCTAAGCTATTTGAGAAGGTTCTTAAAGCCAAACTCAATCACCATTTACAAACAAACAGTACAATCCTAGATCATCAATTTGGTTTTCGAGCGAAAGATGGAACGATTAAGCAAGTCAACATAAATAAGAACTGCCTTTAAACAACGAGAATATTGCTCAGTAGTATTTCTTGATGTAGCACAAGCGGTTGATCGAGTAAGGCATGAGGGTTTGATTTACAAAATTAAAGTTACAGCTACTGCAGGCTTGGATCCTCATCTTAAAAGCATACAGGAGTAGAGAATTAAAGTCAATTAGGATAAATGTAAGCACATTACATTTACATTGAACCGACGGACTTGTTCTCCAGTAACGTTAAATGGTTCTTCAATTCTTCAAACTCAAATGGTAACTTATCTTGGCGTTCATCTGGACAGAAGTTTCACCAGGCGGAAGCATATAGAAGCTAAAAAGATGTATATGAAACTAAAGGCTCAAAGTCTTCACTGGATAATTAATTCTCAATTTGGACTGAGACTTGAGTACAAGGTGATACTGTACTGTATAAAACTATGTTATTCAACCAAATTGGATGTATGGTTCTGAATTGTGGGGTGCCACATGCGCGAGTAACATTGAAGTTATACAAAGAGCACAATCCAAGATACTTAGAACAATCACGGGAGCTCCATGGTATATCAGGAATGAAGACATTCACAAAGACCTGAAAGTACGACCAGTAAAAGAAGAATGTTCTTAGCGTAAAGGTACTTATTTAATCCTCTAGCCAGAGTCCTTGCCCATACAAGGAACTCATGTCGTCTGAATCGCAACGATCGTGCAGCCCTTTTGCTTACTTAGAGGCTCGTAATGCTAAGTAAGCCGCTTCCTTGTAGGAAGGACACACGTGTATTAGTTTTTAAGAGTTGAAACCTTATTGTTAGTCCTATACATAAATATATATTGGAGATACAATAAATACCAAAAAAAAAAAAAAATATACTGAAGCTAATTATTACTATAAATACATAATGAAGGTATTTACGCAAAGCCAACTAATAAATATTCTTTAGTTTGTTCGTCTTTGTATGAAAAATAAATTATAATTAATTTCTTTTGATTTGGTAGGTTGATTTTGATTAAATAAAATACAACGATTGAAAACCGCTTTCAAATTGGTTAAGCCGTATCTATAAGAAGAAGTCTGCCATAGTATGAAGGTAAACATACACTGGGGTCCCAATTTAAATCACGAAATATTTTTATGGGCAATGACTACCTTTAAAATTAATGTAGTTGCAACAATGTATACGTATAATGACTGAAAATTAATAAAATGTTTCTATTATTGAATCAATTATTTAAAACCTTTCTAAGAAAATTCTTAAATTAACAGTGAAAACCGTATCAAAATATGTTGCGTGGTTTAGAAATAATTAGTATTCAAACATCTTGATATTTGGACTTTGCTTTATACTCTGTAAAGTATAACGCCCGATGTGTTCTCCAGCAGGCAGTTTATTTGCATGGATTACGATATTTAAGTCGGGTGTTCCTGGCGGTACGCTCTCAGTAGCAGGTTTGAAAGACTGTATGTAGCAGATATGAGAATGTAACAAATCTTGTAAAAGTCTTACCAAACTTTGGCCCATTGCTTGTACATGCAAACCTTTCTAAGAAAATTCTTTAATTAACGGTGAAATCCATATCAAAATACGTTGCGTGGTTTAGAAGTAATCAGTATTCAAACATCTTGAAATTTCGACTTTGCTTTAAACTATGTAATAAGGAAGATGATTTAAAATTATGAATATTTTTCACAAATCACAATTTTCCAATTTTAGCACTTCTCGTAATTTTTCAAATTATGTATAATTGAAACAAAAACAGTTGCTAATAAGTCTAAATCACCGGTCTGGACGGCAAAGCGAGTCAAACTTAACTCAGTTTGGTGTGAATTGCCCGTAAATTAAAATCGCTATCTAGAACGATACTTACGGGCATCGAATTGGTCTTGTTGTTACTCATATATGAAATTCGTGCAGCATTAAAATAAAATTTATTCCAATATAGGTATATACAGAAAACCGCCACATTGCGTTATGAATTATTTCAAAACTTTATACAGTGGCTCCCAGCTTATTTCATGCAGTAACAATTTGAAACTTTAAAACGGTGCTGTTCCGTAACTAATAATGGGTATCGAAAAAATGTAGAATTGTAGCTGTGTATTTAAATAATATTACACATTTTAAAGGAACCAAAAAAAAAAAAAATTATTTTAAAATTTGTGGGCAATTTTGGACGTGGCCATACGCAAGTGGATGATTTCCAACCGTATCGACCTAAAAACTGCCCTGATCGAAGAATGTCAAATAGTTGTCAAATGCAATGGGAAATAGATTGAAGGACGTCATACCAAATATTAGTATTTAAGTTTTTTTTTCTTTTTTTTTTTTCGTTTTCAGTGCAGAGCACGAAATAAGCTGTGACCTTTTTTTACCAGTATTTTTAGTTTATCATTTATATTTTCTTATAAGCTACTTTAATGATTTTAATATAATGAATCAATAATAAAAGAAAGAATGACTTAAAAAGTGACGTTCTAATTTTGTCGATATCTTTGTTAGTTACGGAACAGCACCGTTTCAAAGTTTCAATGTGCTGATGCATGAAATAAGCTGGGAGCCACTGTACATATTTCCCACAAATTTGATGTTTTTTTATCCTTTGCTTATTACAAATACATATAAATACACTTACATATAAATGCATCTTTGTTTTGTTGAAGTATCATTTTATTATTTTTAACTGTTGAAAATGTCCTTTTTAATTTCTAACGGTCATATTCTAAATTTGAAGATTCTAATTTATAGTTTTTTAAGCAAACATTCAAAAAGCTCCAAAAAACAAAATTTTTCCAGGCCTGTGTAATAGTTTTTTAATTTATTTAATACGAAATATGTGTATATGTGAAAAAAAAAATATTTTCCACCAGGGTTTAAAAACTGTCAGGCATTTAAATTTTTTTGATTTGTCTTCGACTGCTGGTTTAAAAACAATCAGCTGTCTCAACAACATTGAAATAGAACTGTTGCTGCGACAGCCGATTTAAAAAAACAATATCAAGAAATCACAACTGAAAAAACTTTGAAGCACAGCAGCAGTCGGAGTTTTAATAGTTTTTAGTTTGCTTGACTCTCGCTCAGCTGATTTGTGGTACTTCAACATCGAAAGTTCGCCCGTTCATTCCAAAGCAGTTTCGCGCAACGAAAACCACTTCAGCTATCTTGCACACCCTGCTGCACGCACAATGACTAAATTAATGCCGACAGACTTGTTCGGCGAGGCATCAAGAACACCAATCGTTCCAAAGTTCACCAACACACTCGTTCTACACCGAGGTAAGAACAACCAGATGCATGCTTCTCTCACATCAATATCGACATCATTGGTCCGTTTCCACTATGCGAGGGGCAGCGATGTTGTCTCACAATGATAGATCGTTACATGCGTTGCCTGTTTCCCAACATCACGGCAGAGACTATCACAAGAGGACTTGTGACACATTGGGTTTACGATTTGGAGTTCCAACGCAAATCGCAACAGACCGCAGCAGACAATTCCAGTCTTCCATTTTCACCGAATTGATGGACATCATCGGAACGACTCGTTTTCGTACTAAGTGTCATATCACCTGCAATCGAATAGCCTAATCGAGAGATGGCAGCGAGCGTTAAAGCTGCTATTTTTTACACCGACGTCAACAGATAAACACATTGATGGGTGAAGAGAAGAAATGTTATTAAGAACATTGCTTCTAATACAATTTTTTATATACGAGTATGTAACCATGAACCATAACCATACATAGAAGTGTGTCAATTAATTTATTAAAACAAATATTTATGTTTTAGTGATTATAAATACATAATTTTGCCAAATTTTATTTGTCATCATAGGTGGATCATATTAACATAATAAGAGCATACTGAAATACTTATGCGTATATGGATGTGTAAGAGTATATCTAAACATACATACTAGACATGTGCATGATTACAATTAAAACGGCGTTTGAATTATATACTCTAAAATGTGTTCTTCATTTGCCGTACAAATTTGCAGTGATTACGATTATATGTACAATAGTATTTTGTTTCTGTTGTATAAGTACTATTTTTATCCATACGTTCTTTACACAAGTTTTATGGATAAAAATGAATATTCATAATTTTGAGTAATGGGTAGGAAAAGTATTGAGTACGCACTATATGTACCATAAGAAGAAACGTTGTTGTTGTCGTGTGGAAATGATCGCAGTTTACTGGACGTGCGGGGTAGGGTGAGCGGTCGCATAACACAAAAATATTTCAAAAAATAACAAAACATAAATAGCATACCATACATATTCATTCTCTCAACCCTCTCCCTCACTCTCTTTGTCTATCACTTTCTTAATGCATAGTACGTACCTTTGCTTCCTTTGTTACTTTTGCTTGCTTTGGTTATTTTTCTTTTTTTTTTGCATGTGGTAGATCAGAGTGCAGAAAGTATATACACATCTCCAAAGTGAGATGCACTAAGGAAGCAGCTCAAAAGTAATTTTTGTTTCATAACAACAACCCCTATAATTCGTTATTTTCCCTGTTGTTATTTATTTTTAGCTGCGTGCATATTGAAGCTGCTTATGCTCTACTGTGAAAAGGGCATTAGAATAATTACCATAGTTGTATTCTATAAAGTCGCCTAGACACGGTACTACATTGCTTGTCCAACATGCATATATGCGTGTTGTATCAAGCATCCAACTATGTGGGATCAACATTCATTTTCTTTTTTTTTTTTGTTTTTTTTTTATCGTTGAACTGTGCGGATGTGTAGAGAGAGACAATCTCGATGACGGATGACAATTTAAGTGCGATTTGCCGTAAGCACTGTAAAAAAAAATTTCAATCAACAGTGACATCTGCTCATTTCGAATATTTTAAAAAAGTGAACACCTGCGTGTCTCTATCTGTTATACATACTTACCTTGTGCAAGCGTAAATGAGATAGAGTTCAGAAATATGAAAACGATTTAGATATTCCATCCAGCATCGTATATGAGACGCACCCATACAAATTTCACTTATTATGATGATGTTGGACAAGCCAGGTAATACCGTGTTAGATGCTATTCATTTAATTCATTATTTCCTGATACAAACGTTACTTATTTTATAAGAGTTATAAGAACTATTTTCATTCTCTGCAAATTGTTTTGAATCAAGTATTTTCCATAAATTTTACGTTTGAAATTAGCACAACGTTCTCTTTTCCGGTAAGTGAAACAACAATATGAAAGCAATGCGAAAAGGCTTTTTCAGCACTGTGAAATGGGCATAAAACTTGAGTCAATTTTCTTCAGAAGTTTCACTTCAATAGTGTGCTTATGTGCAATATATTATGTACATATTTCATGCACGTTATGCTGTTTTCTTTCTCTTCTTTCACGCATTTCGTTCTTTTTGCATTTATGTATGTTTGATTTTTGTACTCTTTTACAAACTCATTTGGTACTAATCAAAATTTACCTAAAAACTAGAAAGAAGGTTATCTTCGACTATGCCGAAGGTGAAATACTCTTTACGGGATTTGTATGGAAGGTACCCTCCCTAGTGGTCCGATTCGGCTGGTGCCAACAAATGTACTGCGCCTATCTTGTAAATTGATGGTGTCCAAGCTTCAGTTCGATGGGACGAAAACAAAAAAAAATTTCGAATAAGAACATGAATTGAATGGGTAGTTTGTATGGAGGTACTCCCTAGTGGTCCGATTGGGCTGGTTCTGACAAATGTACTGCTCCTATCTTATAAACTGATAGTGTCCAAGCTTCAGTTGGATAGAAGAAAAAATATAAAGGTTTTTCGAATAAGAACATGAATTCGAATGAGTGGTTTGTATGGGAGGTAACCCTTTAGTGATCCGATTGTGTTGATTCCGATAAAAGTCCTGCGCCTGTTTTGCAAACTGATAGTGTCCAAGTTTCAGTTCGATAGGACAAAAAAACGGAAAAGTTTTTCAAATAAGAACATGTATTCAAATGGGTGATTTGTATGGAGGGATTTTTTTGTCTTCTACTTGTTACAAACTTCTTGACAAACTTATAATGCTCCCGTGAAAAGTATAATAAGAAAATAGTTGCTTCCGACTGATGCTGCACGCAATGTTAAACATGCGATACCTTCATTTCGGTGAAATTTAAGTAAATATTTGTATTGTTAACAACATTATTGTCATTATTTAGTTTGCTAATTTTGTATGGTTATTGTCATACTTTTTAACGAGTAAGGCGAAACTACATAGCACGGGTCAACGCTGTATGCGCCAAAAGATGCGATAAGGCCTCCAAACTACAAAGCATGCGTTTTGTTTGTCCCTTATTACCAGGAAACAAATTCACAAGGTTATTTGTTTATTTAATACAATTTGTTACTAAAAGTTGAATTATACAAAGAGAGAAGTAAACATAACCCCGCTAACGAAGAGAAACCATATCTAGCTATCAGCATCAGCAATCAACAAAAGAACTATATATGTATGTATGTGGGTTATTGATAAAGAATGCATATTATTAAAGTTATTGTAAAAAGTCGCCTCAACTCATTAATATAATAGTATATATAATAATTACACAAAATCGGTGATTTTAACACTACCGTCACAGAGTCTAGAAACAGACGTTTGCTGAATTGTATAGAATTGGAATAACTTTTTAATTTGAAAGGAAAGTCTGTTATCTTAATCATTATCGCAAGCAAAAACAACAACAAAAAATATATCATAAAAAGGAATTACATAAGGACTATTCGGAAATATAATCTTTCGGACAAATGCACATTAACTCGCTTTAATGCCATTTTGAAATATTTGCTGTTTTAAGAAAAAATCTTTCGATTTCAATTGAAATAATATTTTAACCTCCAGATGGTTATAAAAATACTACAAGAGAAGTGTTAAATTTGTGTGCACTGTTATCGCTCTGTAAAATTGTTGATATTGTGCTTCGTTGCTTGCTCTCGGAATTTTTGGAAAAAAAAAATGATTATGAAAAAAGATATTTGTTAAAAACAATACGGGATCATAGCGATATATGTTCAATGGACAATATTTTAGAGAAAAACTATCGAGTCTCTGAGATGTTGTGCCATGATCGCACTGCCACCAAATGATAGATAATAAAGTAAGAAGAAGGAAACACTATATGATAAACTCAGATTTGCCAACTTGGGGAAAAAAGTAAGGTTCAGAACAAAAATTATAATTGGTAAGAATTACTCGGAAAACACTCTAAACAAAACCAATTTTTATTTTTATAATGTTCTTTATTTCTATAATTTTTAATATTTCCACCCATCTTTAGAAATTGCTCTCAGCCTTAAGAAGTATGGTTCTGTAATGAGAACATCTGCTCAAACTGTTATAGCTTTGCTCAGATTGATTGGTCCCATTTGTACAAATTTCGGACATGTTAGTGGCCACTAAGTTCTTCTATGATACCTTAAACTCTGTCTTTGTTGAATGCATTCCTCTTATGTATGAATTAAAAGTACAGTATCTTACTAACCACTTTGTTTTACTTGGGAGCTCTCTTTAAAACATAAAGTCTAGACTCAAAAAAAATTGTGTAACTACTGTATCCTTGACTTTGAAAGTTTTTGTGTTGTACGCTCAAAACTTCTCATCATTAATAATCGTTGCTACAAAAAATAACTTACCCGTTGTATGTTGTAATTTTCAAGTAATCCTAAAAACTTTTATATAACTGTGTTAGTGCTAAACGCAAAATCGAATTATATGCTTTTTCATTTTTCTTATAGGAGATTTACAGTGAGCAAACGTAGCATTTAACACCAACGCTACGTAGACGCTGGTAATAATGTATTTTCAACAAAATTTTCATTTCCATGTTCCATGTGTATGTTATTATAACCAAAACAAAAGGCAACGCAACGCCGGCACTGTGAACGTCGACCATGAGCCCACCCTTGAATGCTCACTGCAAATCGTGTTTTACATGACATGCAATCTGCTGACGGCCCTGGAATAGCTGACCCATTTTTAAAGTTTTTTCAAACCAAAATTTTCTTCAGCGAAATTTTCGGGCACTTCGTTTCTTAATCATGTTCACACAGTTAATAATTTAAGAACATCTGAAATAGATGACGTGAACGTACTTCAAAATCTGATATCACCGAATTTTTCTTATTATACTGGTTCAGATAACGTCCGTCGTTGTATCCTAATACGGTGTACAAGTTCTCTGTAAAAACCACTATTAAGGTTTTTCAATTTATCGATCCTGGTAGCGTCATTGCCACCTATTTTGAGGAAATCTTTCATAATTCTTGTCCACAGAAAAAGCATTTAACTTAGATATCTCAAACTATAGAGGCATATCGGAACATACATATATCTCAAATATACAACACTTCTGCAATGCCGTTATTTCTCCATTATAGCATGGATTTGTAGGTCTGCAACCACTAGCTTCCTTGAGTTTACTTCGCCAGTTAATCGAGGTTATATTTTATTTATCCTACTTGAAAAACCGATCCCACAAAGTCATGTTTAGGTATTCTATGCTGGAATCTGTCCACATTACTTCCGATGTTCCTCAGGGCATCCTCTCTCCATCTTACATTCTCGTATGGCTATGTATGCTGATGATGTAAGACCTACCTTTCGCTTAATGAAGCTGCTTCTGATCTTAAACTGCAAGAAGATCTTAACTCATTGTATTCTTGGTGCTTAACTAATCATTTAATTTTTAATAGCTCGAAATGTAAGTTTATATCATCATCGGAGGAAACAATATTTGTTTACTTATACGATTGATATCGGCCAACTTGAACGTTGCTAATCTTTTCATGATCTCTTTGTTCTTTTTGATCTCAAGTTTTGTTTTAATTAACACATTATCATCGTTGTTAATAAGGCGAATGATGGTTTTGGTTTCATTAAACGTTGGTCTAATGAATTCAATGAGCCCTATACCACAAAGATTCCTTTTATTTCTCTCATGCGCATACTACTCTAGTAAAAATGCATCAAGATTGAATTGAATCTGTCCAGAAGCAATTCCTTTTGTTTACTTCGTGGCTAAACTGGAATCTTAGTTTCCGCTTGCCATCTTACTCTGATAGGTTTCATCTCAACAGTTTTCCATCTTTGGTGCAACGTAGGGGTTAATTTATTAATTGGACCACATTACAGACAAAATGATCAGGACTCACTCAATGATTCACCTATCATGATTGTCCTTCTTCAATCGCAATTTGGCACAGTAATTAAGGACTGTCCTACTAACATACAGGAAAAAAAAACCTAAAAAATACTCAACGCTGGCAATTTAAATGATATTTTCCCACTAATTTATTGTCTTAAGGTATATTCTTGATCAGCTCGATTAAATGAATTGATTAATTAATGAAGTTTATTAATTTTTAACTATGTTTAATCATCAAACTCTTAATTTTCAATTCAGAGTTGCGCAGCACTTGGCTGAAAAATTAGCGATGAACCAAGTACGTGTTTTTACCTGTTTCTCTCGTTGGTACGTTTTGACCATATTGCTAGAAAGAGATTGATCGTTGTCGCCGGAATCTTTGATAACGAATGCTGCTTTCAAACGTTCTGTGTTTACTCCAATGCCTTTCCCATCTACTCTGATTTTGTACACACCATCAGGTCAACGTGCAACCACCATGCAAGGCGGCTCCAGTGGTTGCTGCATGGCTTCGATTCTTAACAATACATGTGAGCAGCCTGTCAAGTGTTTGTGTACATACATATTTTTTTGACCATGGTGAGCTACTGCGACTGGCCACACCATCTAAGTGTACTCAAGAAATTTTAGAGCGAAATCCTTTATGTTGACGTGCTTTTCCAAGTTGTCGTATAATATATTCGGTAGGCGAATATGACAACCATACAAGAGGCCACACGTATTTTTGTTGAATTTATTTGAGCGTTGACCTAGCACTTGGACGAGATAAGCCATGAGAAAACTAGAAAACGTAGTACTTGCGGCATAAATGGTCTGACTGATTCATTAGAGATGTCGCAATAAACATTGATGCCTTCGTTGATTGATTTGATTTTACGAGACATGCTGCCATGTAGGTACTAATTCAATCTTCTTCGGTGTTTTTGTAGACGGAATGGAGGTGGAGTTGAGTCAAAGCGCATCGGGCTCAGCGTTTTCTAAAACTGCCACATGTACTGTTTCTTCTAACTGCGCAATAAAATGGATATGACGTAGTTGACGGGGTGAGGCTTTCTCTGGTTTCTATGAAAAACCATACGTTATTGGCTTGTGATTTGTTTTATTGACAAATGTAATGTATATAGCAAGCAGTTTCCGATCATATGAGCTATAATTCTTCTCGGCGTTTATTAGTTTGCGAGAAAAAAATCCAAGTGGATACCAGATAATGCCAAGTTATTGTTCATGTGGGACTTCGATGAATGTATCAGATGCATCGGATATGATAGCTAGATTTTCACACAATGATGGATAGGATAGTAATGTCGCGTTGGCTACACTATGTTTACAGGAATTGAAAGCATCGACGAGTTGTGAAGTCCAATTAAATCTGCGTTTATCATCTTTTTAATGCCACGAATGACATCATTGAGTAATGGCTGGTTTTCGGAAGCGTGTGGAATGCAACGCTTATAGTAATTAATGATGCCCAGGAATCGTCCAAGTTCACACATCGTTTCTGGTTGTTTGGAGTTGATTTTAGCAACTATCCTTTGTCGGTTTTATGCCCTGCTGTTAATAATGTAGCTTAGGAAGCGTACCGCAGATTGGTGAATCATTCACTTATTGACGTTAATCAATAGCACATGTATTGCGAGAGTTGACAAAACCAACTTCAGGTGCTGCTCGTGCTCGTTGTGCGATGCAGACATAATTAGGAAGTCATCTATATAGCAGTAAACAAAATCAACCAATAAAAGTTTGTATAGCGTTTTTGAGACCAAAAGACATATAAGAATTCTACAAGCCGAAAAGGTGGTATATGCCTTGATCAGCCATTGGAATTTGGTAATACGCTCGCACTAAATCAATCGTCGAAAATACCATTTTTCCATACAGTTTTTCGTCAAAATCATGGACTGTTCAAGCGTTTAGGCTGCGGTAATCTCCACATGCGCGCCAGCTTCCTTTTTTAGGAATCTAGTGAACTGGACTCACCCAACGACTTTTTGCAAGTCGGCAAATTCCTTGAGCTAGTAGAAAATTGACTTCATCTTTGGCGACATCAAGCTTCTTTTCTGCTAAACATCGGGGCCGATCTGCAACTGGATTACCTATAGTCTCTACGTAGAGGACTACTGTGTAGTGACCCAGTTATACAGTACGTTGTAGGCTTCTTGGTTATGCTCTGAAACTGCTTCAATAAACCTCGATAATCATTGTTCTCATTTACAGGTGTTACTGAATGATAGTGTCGTAGCTACGTAGATACGTTACTGAGCCTTTAGATCAATTAGTAGGTTGTGTTTTTCCAAAAAATCGGAGTCAATTATGGCGATCTGTATATCGACCACAATAAATGACCAGATCAAAAGTCGTTGAATACCCAAGTCGAGCTGAAGTACGTGCGTGCCATAAGTGTAGATGATAGTTTGATTAGCTGCATACAATTTTAAGGTCTACAGTTTGGTTTCGTGATGAACAGCCGATTGACACAACAGACCCAGAATCAATAAGGAAACGTATTTTTGAATTTTGGTCAAAAATGTAATGGCGAGGATCCTGTAGCCCAATAGAAACATCTTTTAGCGGATAGCTCGTCATGCTGCTGATCGTCGTTGGGCTGCCGTCAATCAGCGATTTTGGCGGCAGCCGTTCTATTGTAACACATCCCATTTGCAACCTGTATAACACTTACGTGTATGGGCGCCGAACTTCTGGTTGTTAAAAACAAAGACCATCGTTAAACCTATCGCCACCGTTTCTTTCTTGACAGAATCGACTAGCGCTTGTAAAGTTATATTTATATAGCCTGTATGAGAGAGTGCTTCCACTGATATGGCCGCTGTCAGCTGTGATTGCTGCAGCATGTCTAACATGTTATAAATAGCATTTTATCAGCAACCTTGGCTAATTTCTCTAAGTCAGACGCTGTCCAAACTGATAAAAGCGGACGAATTGTTGCAGCAAGTTGTCCCATAAAAAGAGCACCCACAACGGCTTCGCAACCTTCATCTAGCGCCTGTCGTCTCTTGTGCGCAAGCATTTCAATTGGTTTCAGGCCAGTTGTCTCCTTTGCTTGGCGCAGACGTTGTAACTACTTTTCGGGCGGTTCCAACAATTTTTCAAGCAACTGCGCCTTTAGTGTCGCATAACGGTTGTCAACTGGTGGCGTTGAGACCAAATCTTCTATGTATGACATCTTCTTCTATCATTACTAAATCAAACTTATCAATATCGTCTGTAACGTTAGTGTCACGAAAAGAACGTTCCAATTACGCAAACCAAAGTTGTGGATTGGATTTATCAAATTTTGCTACATCCTGTCGTCGTATGTTCGCTCGCATATTTGTTGGAGAAACCTGACTGTGAGTCAAACCATCCACATCATGGCGCAAGGCCATGATCTTGAGCTCATTTTCCTCCATGATGTGATCGTTGCAGGCGAAGAATTCGTCGTTGTTATCAGTTGGCTTGCTGCTGTTTGATTTCGTTGATCGCAAATTTTATTGACACAAAAGCCCGCAACGTTTCTAAAAAATATTCACTAAGTCGGGGTCACCACTTTAGTAAAGCTGCGCGGCTGAAAAATTAGCGATGATCCAAGTAAGTATTTTAGTATCGATATCATAATCGGTCAGCAAAATGACCGACAGGTGGTAGATAGTGGTGCCATAGATAATTAGCTATAAGGCTATCTAAATATTTTCATAATACTATTCACGCATTGCTCTTGATGTACTTCTTATTGATGCATGAGATCCATGCACACTTTTAAACGCTGATTTACATAGATTATTGCGGAGATATTTTTTTTTTGATATTGATAGTACTTATTGAATACTTTACTCACTTCACTTCGCACTACGAGCCTTTAATTAATCAAAAGGGCAGCACGATCGTTACGGATCAGTCGAGATGAGTTCCTTGTATGGACAAGGACTCTGGCTAGAGGATTAACATGTCGAACTAGTTTATCCATGCAAATAGCTTTACACTTGCAACATTCTTCTTTTATAGGTGGTACTTCCAGGCCTTTGTGAATGTCTTCATTCCTGATATACCATGGAGATCCCGTGATTGTTCTAAGTATCTTGGATTGTGCTCTTTGTATAACTTCAATCTTACGCGCGCTCGCGGTACCCCACAACGCAGAACCATAAATCCAAATTGGTTGAATAACATAGTTATATACAGTACAGTATCACCTTGCGCTCATGTCTCAGTCCAGATTGAGAATTAATTATCCAGTGAAGACTTTGAGCCCTTAGTTTCATATATATATTTTTAGCCCCTATATGCTTTCGCCAGGTGAACCTTCTGTCCAGATAAACGCCAAGATAAGTTACCACTTGAGTTTGAGGAATTGTAACACCATTTAACGTTTCTGGAGAACAAGTCCGTTGGTTCAATGTAAATGTAATGTGCTTACATTTCCCCTCATTGACTTTAATTCTCCAGTTGGAAAACTAGTCCTGAAAGCTCTCAAGATGAGCATCCAAGCCTGCAGCAACGGGAGCGACTAATTATGGCAAAAGTCGAAGTAAAAATTTGACTATTTGTTAGAATGTCGGCAGTGAATATCATGTAATGAGTTGGTCCCAAGGTCCTTGGGGAACAACTGCTTTTATTTTAAATTCGTTTGTAACGAAATTATTCTGCTTTACTACAAACACTCGATTTGATATTTAGGATTGAAGGACTCTATGCATATTTTGGGGTAGCAAACATTTCATTTTGTAAATCAAGCCCTCATGCCATACTCGATCAAACAAATTTGATAGTAGGTAGATTAGGTTGAAACACGTGCTCCAGATGGTTGGCAAATACATTAGCTTTGTCTTCATCAGACCGAGCTCAACTTCCGTTTCTGTCTCTGATTGGTGAATCCAGCTCCACAGGAGTTTTTAGCGATTTTTGTGCTTTCCAAAATGAAAATCTAGTGTTCGAGGGGGATAGGTTATAGAAATAGCGCCCTTGTGCCTCGAGTTGGTCGCTTAAAAGGGCTTTGGCAGGTTTTAGCCTTTGTTTAGCAATAGGATATCTGTGCTGTTGCCATTCCCCTCTTAATCGTCGTTTACAAGCAACCAGTTCTTCAATTTCCCTGTTAGTGAACGATTTCCTGCTGAACTTGTGAGCAACAATCGCAGGCGTTGATACCTCAGCTGCAGCTACCAATACGACACTTAACTCATTAACAGATTTGTCGATACCACTTTCAGAGTTGATCGCAGGTGCAATTTCTGTGTGAGAACTAATATATTTTGTATATTGCCACCAATTAGTTTTATTAGATATAAATCTATACGGGCGATCCTCAACTATTGGAAAATCGAGTAAAACGATATCAACGGGTGAGTGATCGGAAGAAAGTTCTGCTGGTATGAGGTTTCTAGGTATATTTTTTGTGATACCAAAGTCGATGATATCGATAGTTTTTCTTAGATTCGCCGGCCAGTAAGTAGGCCTACCCGAGAAATGAAGGCTAGCTTCTTTCTACAATTTACAAGAGTACTGTAGAGTTGCCGACCTTTTGGATTTACTAAACGAGAACCCCAAGAACTGTGTTTAGCATTGTAGTCACCGGCCGCCAAAAATCGTGCTCCAAGGCTATCAAAGAAATTTTTAAAGACATCTGCAGATATGGAAAATCGTGGAGGACATTATACAGCAGATAACGTCAGATTACCATAACGCATTTGCATCCGAACCGAAGTTGCTTGTAGATAACTTGATGAGTATGACTCTAGGGTCTGGTGTTTAATACGCTTCTTTATAATAATGCATGTACCACCATGAGCCTTTCCATTCGGATGATTTGTTGTATGAACTAAGTAGTCTGGTATAAAGAAGTTGTTTTTGCTAGTCAAATGAGTCTCACAGACATCGAATCTACATTTTTGTCCTCTAGCTCTAGTTTGTGCTGTGAGACGCCATTTGCGTTCCAGTGAGTTATTTTTATATGAGCCATTATGGGGAATTTAACTTATCCAAAATTTCATTTGGATTTTCATCATCTCGTGAAAAGAGTTTTGCGTCATTAAGATTGGTTGATTCAGGGTCTGTAATAAATTTACCAACATAGATTCACTGGAACTTTGTGGTTGCAACACTGACTCATTACACACAGTTGGGGTAATCTGTGAGATTGGCTTATTATGTTGAGACATTGGAGCCTTAGGCTTCACAATCTTTTTCACAGTTTCTTGTTGAACGCCTAAGCGCTGGGCACCTGCATATGACACATTTGAAGTTAAGGGAATATTAGGTGGTGGGCACATAACCGTTGATCGTTGACCGTGAATCGTTGATTCTGTACGGTTAGCCTCCCGGCTAAAATGGGCGGAATTTTTTTGTGACTGTAAACGGTTCTTCAACTCCTTATACACAGGACAATCTCTACAATTGGCTGTATGATTGCTCCCACAGTTACTGCATTTTTTAAGATCAGGACTATCGCGACTTAGTTTACAGGTTGCGGTTTCATGCAAGTCTCCACAAGCTACGCATACTGGACGAAGGGTGCAATAAGATTTCGTGTGGCCAATTCCTGACAATTTCTGCGTTGCACAGGATTTACTCGTTTGTGAGGATCCTCCTTTTTCTTCCAGTGGACTAAGAGTCTCTACAATCAACAGATGCCCTTAATTACAACTACCAGCCCTTTGCCACTTTTAAGCTGATAGGTATAATAATTTCTTTTAGTCTCCCTAAGTTACTTAGTTACAGAACTGTAGTTTGCTTCCGTATAAATTTGGACCTTAGTTTCTTTAATTTTACGCTTGGTAATAGGGACAATATGAAAGTTATTATTGCCAACTATTCGTTGGATAGCACCTACAAGCCTACAAGGTTTCGCGGTTTTAGGTTTTGATGAGTTTTTTCATCGTTCTTAGCAGATTCATCCTTTCAGCAAATAGTTGGAACCTATTACTTTCCAAAATCGTTTTCTTAGCATTATTATTTTTTAGCGGGCTTAGTTTACGCTAATTGTGGATTTGTATGTAGCGGTCAATGCCTGTCTGCACTGCCGCTTTATTTTTCAAAGTCCCGTTTTGTATGCGCTGATTTTGGCTACCTGCTGATGATACAGTTGACTTTTTGATTGCTTTAGCTTGCGTAGCAGAATTTTTTCTATTGCTTCCTTGTTCTGGCGTTGGGTTGTTAATATCGCTATTAAATGTTTGGGTGTTTATTGTTGAACTGCATTTGATGACGCAATCGAAGCAGTAGTTGAGAACACTGTTGTTGTTCCTGAAACTGCACTAGCTGTGGAAGTAAAAGCTGTGCTTTGTGTTGTGTTTGTTGTAGCGTTAAACAAAGTTGCTTCTGGGTTTGAATGTAAAGGTGGTTGAGGGGAAGGGCACTGGGCACTCCATGGGAGTGAGTGACTAGTGCTTACTGTACTAGAAGGCAGAACAGGAGAGCAAGAACGTGCTCTTTCTACAGCCGGCTGAGCGGTTAATAAGGAACCTTTGTTTTTCTTCCTGGTATCATTAGCGACAAACGAGAAGTAAGAGTTTCTCGCTGTCAATATTGGTGCTGTTAGGCTTTGATAAAAAGAAAATAAAAGTATATTAGCTGCAAGGTAAACGTCCGATCAGTAATACTGCTCGAAGACGAATGCGGAGATATGGACGTATTATATTCGTAGAAATATTACTATAAACCACCACATCATCCATTTTTAGTCGCTGTTTTATTTACAATCTTCTAGAGCTTTCTCAATAGCAGGAGTCCATGGTACTTTAGTCTTATCATTCTTTTTAGCTTTCTTTACGAATTCGTTCAAAGGAGCTTTTATTGCGCATAATTTGGTATACACCCATGACAGTAGTTTAGCATACCCAAATAAGTACGAAGCTGTTAAATGGTTTGGGGTTTAGGATAGTCATAGATTGTTGTTTTTTCTGCCATTGGAATTGATAAAAAGCTTTCAATAGATCATTGACAGAAAATATATTTTTGTTACGTAATCGTTGAAACAATTCTTGAATCAAATTTGTTGGTCCACCATCAACTACTGTTACCGCGTTTAATCTTCGGAAGTCTCCACAAACTCTCCAACCACCAGACTTCTTTTCCACTAGATGAATAGGGCTGGTCCATGGACTCCTTGATGGGCGAATGATACCTTGGTCCAACAAAAATTCCATTTCAGCACGAGCTGTCTTTAATTTCTTACCAGCCAATTTCCTAAGTTTTTCAGATATCGGAAGACCAGTTGTCTCAATGTAATGATTTGTTTCACATTCAACTGCTGGGCGTGGATTGGTATGAGCCTTTGTTATATCAATAAGTTCTTGAAGTAATTTAGTATATACATTATGCTTATTAATTCTTGTTGCACTACATATATCTGTTGGTTTCACTGTACCTTGCGACGATAACGATGTATTAGCATCTATTAAACTTTGTCCTTTAAGGTCAATGAGTAACCCATAGTATACTACAATAGAAAATTTGCACCAATTATCGCAGATTTAACTTCAGCAATTAGAAATAACCATTTGAATGTTTGATGAATTCCGAAATTAATGCTTATTAGCATACTGCCATATATACTAATTGTACTACCATTTGCTGCATTTAATTGAACTTGGATTGTTGCATTTACTAAAATTACTTGGAAAGATTGATATTACTGGTCGTGAATCCATAAGAAATTTGATATGACTGTTAAAATCATATATATGTAGGTAATATTCAAGAGAAACTTTGTTATTTTTGCTATCGGCAACTGTAGCGGCTGCACATAGAAATGTGAGAGGATAGCAAATAATTTAAATAATTGAAGGTTCAGTTGACTTTTGATTGCGAGTGGGTTTCAATTTTAACAAAGTCTTTTTGCGTAAAAATGAGCCAGAAGCGCAAACAAATTAATTGTGAACTTAAATTAACTATATTAAAACGTTTCAAATCGGGTGAAAAAGCTGTTGACATTACAAGACATCTTAATTTAACTCTGTAAGGACAATTTCCAACCGAGATGCTGATCCAGTAAGAAAGTTTTAAAAAGCTGCTACCCCGCTGCAAACACAACAAAGTATGAAGAACAGAAGTCCGTTGTTGGTTAAAATGGATGCTTTTCTCTTGGTTTGGATTGGAAATCAAAATCAAAGAAAAGTGCCTTTGAGAAAAATGATGATTAAAAATAAGGCCTTAAGCATTTTTAATGATTTACAGAAAGAAACTCCATCGCCAAGCAGTGGACATTCCGAAAAATTTGAAGCAAGTCAAGGTTGGTTCGAACGTTTTAAAACTCGGGCAAATTTGCATAGTATTGCTCTGAAAGGAGAATCGACTAGCACTGATAATCCAGCTGCGGAAGAGTTTCAACTTGAACTGAACTCAATTATCAAAGAAGGGGATATTCTCGTAATCAAGTCCTGAATGTCGATGAAACTGGCTTGTATTGGAAGCGGCTACCCAAAAACATTTCCAAGGCCGAAAAATCTACTCCTGGGTATAAAGCCAGAAAAGATCGACTCACACTTCTTTTAGGAGGTAAACGCAGAAGAATTCAAGACTTTCTTATTTACTAATCCGAGAATCCAAGAGCCCTTAAAAATGTGAATAAAGGTGATCTTCCAGTTCACTGGCGTGCTAATAAAAAAGCGTGAATGACTGCCGCTTTATTTACCTATTGGATTAGTAATTGTGCTGTTCCCGAACTAAAAGCTTATTGTTGCTCTCAAAACATTGACTTTAAAATCCTACTTCTGTTGGACAATGCTCCAGGGCATCCAATATATTCAGATGAAATATCCGAAAATATAAAAATTGTTTTTATGCCTCCGAACACCACCTCCATCATATAGCCGATGGATCAAGGTGTGATATCAAACTTTAAGTGTTGCTATCTACGGCGAACGTTTTCTCAACTTCTAGAAGCAACTGATAAAGAAGATAAATTATCCATACCAAAGCTTTGGAAGGATTACAATATCAAGATAGCTGTCGAAAATATTTGTTTTGCATGGAAGGAAGTTAAAGCGACTTGCATGAAAGGAAGCTAGGGAAAAATTTTGCCAGACTGCGTGCTTGAAAACAATGTTCTGATTAACGATGTACCAACTGTTCGTGAAGAAATTGCTAAATTAGCTATGGAAAAAAATGTTGAAGGAATGGAGATTAAAGATATCGACGAACTGTTAAGGGCACACGATGAAGTGCTCACAAACGAACTTTTGTTAACTTTTGGTATTGAACATGAGTTAGAAGATGAAACTGATCCGACTGATACGCAAACAAAGCCAAAAAAGCTAATGACTGCGCAAATTGCAAAAGCCATGGGACTGGTAGACCAGGCGATGGAAATTTTTACGAACAACGAACATGATGAAAATCGCAGTGGGAAGGCAACTCAATCTCTTGCTGATGCTATACAGTGCTATAAAAATGTTTACTTGGAGAAAATAGCAGTTTTTATTCAACAAACTTTGGACACGTTTTAAAAAAAAAATGTAACTCAACCGGAAGATAAAATATAGGCGATTAAAAACCGTATTTTTATTTTAATTTTATTACATTCCTTTTCTTGAGATTCAACTTTAATAAGAAGCATTGAAATTGTTAAATACTTAATCATGTACATATGTACGTATTGTATATGAAATAAATTTTCATATGACTAAAAACACATTTCTTCTTCAAAAATTGAATTTTTCTTTTCTCTGGAACGAATTAAAAATAGCTCTCTTCCTGGAACGCAAACGGCGTATCGAAACTAAAACTTGAGCTCATAAAATACCTATCCGAGACAGAAACTAATGTTTTATTACTTTCTGAAACGCACCTTACCGATAGATATAAATTCGAGATCCCGGGCTACTCCTTATACGCCACACACCACCCTGATGACAAAACACATGGCGGAACGGGTAAACTCATCAGAAGGCGACTAAAACACTATAAGTCGGTATCATACTCTCAAAACTACATGCAGGCTACGTCGATTGTCATCGAAACTTCAAATGAAAATTTTATGCTTTCATTCGTCCACTGTTCACTCCGGATTCCGAATCGTTCTTCACCCCAGGGTCCAAATTTCTTGCAGCAGGTGACTTAAAATCTAAGCACCCCCACTTGCAAATCCTAAAGGAAAACAGCTCTACAACACATTAATAAATCCAATCAACAAACTCAACTTTGCTTCTCCGGGAAGGCCTACATATTGGCCAGCTGATCCAAGGAAAATTCCTGACCTAATCGACTTTGCAATTACTCGTAATATCTCTCGTAGTGTGATTTCAACGGAAACTCATGCCGAGCTATCTTCAGACCATTCTCCAGTCACTTTTCACGAGTAGCAGCATCCCACAATTGAATTTCAAACGTAAAATTTCAGGAAACTAAGAACAATTTGCTGTTTGTGCAAGTATTTGTGTATATGACAGTTCCGGTTGGAAATTACTGAAATTTTTCCAGTACTAGCAGAAATTTTCCAGCCCTGTTTCCGATTTCCATGTTGAATCTACCAGAATTAATTCACATTTTACAACAAAAACTGAAATTTTTGTATGTGGTTGTTGTCCGGTTCAATGGTCGATTCAACAAAGAATCGATTCTTGCTTGGTGTAAATTCACTATAATAGAGACGTGCTGTAGCGCATTCACATTGCCAACAAGGGTTGTGATTCAGGTACGTCTACTCAAATTCAATGCGCGCAACGAAATTTGTACGTTGTTCTTACTTTGCGAAGGAAGTGAATGCATATTTTCAATATTCAGTCGGGAACGAATTAAATGAGTTTGCGCCTTCGCATTTGAAACATTCGAAATGAAACCTTGTCTACAACTAAAACGATGAGTTATTCAATTATACACGATTACGGACGAGTTAAAGTGTATTGGACGCAAACCAAAAAACAAAACAAAGTAAAGCATACGTGCATGCACATAAAATACACAAAAGAAACAATAACACGACATATACGTCTTTCTGATTGTTTATAAGGGACGCGAGACGAATGCCTCTGTCAACGTTTCTCTTTGTCTTCATTCGAAGTTTACGTTGTTATTTCGCTTCGTTTAGCGACGCGATCAATCATTTGTACAGGGATGAAATGTACTTAAAATTATGTACATTCAATACGCAGGTACCAACATTCATTTTCATTCACAATAGATGTAGATAGGAACATGTGAATGGGAAAAATAATCACAATACAGAAACGAAATTCTCATTCATTCACATTCACTTTAAATGGGTTCGACAAAAGAAGCATCCTTTGTATAGTGAATGATTCAAAAAGCGTTTTTAACGCATTAACGCACAAATCTAATAAATAACATTAAGCTGTTTGCCACTCACTACAATATCAAAATGATATTTGCCGTTCACTAAAACATCAAAACGCTGTTCACAAAAAAAACTCTTTGTAATTCACTAAAACATCAAATACTTATTCGGTTCACAAAGCATTTCGTTGCCATTCATCATGCGTCGACTTATGAAACAGTTGGAAGTTGCTCACTTTTACCGATTGAAGCCGTTAGCTATGTATTTTGATTCATACGAATCAACACAATTTAACTATTGAAATTAACGCAGGTTGCGCATACTATGTAGTTTCGCTTTAAGTATCGTTTATCTAACTACTCTTCTTCATCGAGTGATTTTTCAGGCAAACCATACATTGGACAGCACATACCCTCAGTACCATCCATAGTGAAACAAAAAACACTACGTTCTAATTCCGTTGGTTCATGCGGTACAATGCCATGAACTTCTTTTAATTCAGCTTCAGGGAACCATGCAGGAACGGAATCTTCAACGATCTTTATACCACATAACCTAAATAAAATTATTCAAATTTATGTATTATTATTTTGTTTTTTATTTATTAAAAAAATTTTCTTTACCTTAAGATAGCCACAAGGGGTATCCATAATATAGATGAAGCAATGAGTACAAAGGCTATAACAATGCACCAATGTGGCCATGCCATTTTGTTTGTTATGCCTTTAGTTGCTATCCATGCTGGATAACTGCTGCCCTCAGTCAATAATTGATAGATTGAGGCTACTAGTATAGTAAACATAGCACAAGGCGATAGATATTTCCAACAGAACATCCAATAAAAACCAGGACGCGTGCCTGTCATCATTTCAATATCATCAGCAAAACTGAAAGAAAGTAAGATTGAACATCAACATCGGTTACATACAATTCACCCAGAAACTTATTACGCAGAAAACTTACAGTTAGAAGATTTTTTATTATATTATGTAATATATTAACATGGGCAATTCTTAAATATAAGGGGCTTGTTCAAAAAGTATCGAGAATTTTGAATTTACGCGGGCTGCGTTATATTTGATTTTCATCTTTTTATGGCGTTATGTTGGTACTCATATCCCTCACTTATGCTATCAAGGTCGGCTATTTTGAATGTTTAGTTTATTTTTGACAGCTGGTTTGCTTGCACGAGTTTTGGCTCGTTTTCGATTTTTGCCTACTCCAAAAAAATGGATCAAAGTATTTGTATTAAATTGTTTTTCGCACTCGGCGTTGCTCAAGATACAGTGGGGGTCACAGAGCCCGACCAGAGTCAGAGACTGTCCCATGCAAGAGGCGGCTGAATTAAACCTGGCTGAAGGTAAACGGCTACGGGTAGCATCCCAGACAGAAAAACAATTATGGAAGATAAAGAGAGAACGATGTTTACGGTGCAAAGTGTCGGAAGTCTAGTACCGGCGGCTATGGAGGTTGAGAAAGCGGGCCTCCTTTTGTCGATATACTGTGACTGCAGTGATTCAGGAGTGGACAGCTTGCCTCCTATATCATCGAATGCTACAAGATTGGATGGTTATTTCTCAGAAATTCCTGATCCATTTAGGAGAAGTACAAAAACACCCCGTTCTCCGGCGGAAGGGTGGAGGGACAAATTGCGGTGCCACTAACTGTTGTGGATAAGAGAAGGGATGTAGGTCCCCTGGAAGCAGCAGGACCGTACAGCTCATACGGCCCAAAAATCGTGGTGTCGTTCCTTCTAATAAGCTTCTTAAAGAAGGAAAACAGACATCTCGCCGAACATGTCCTAATGCTTTTATTATCACTAAAGCATCAGAATTATCCTATCCAGACATCCTAAGGAAGATAAAAGGGAAGCCTGAGCTTCTAAAGGTTGGTGATAACGTTTGCAGGATACACAGGTCTGCTAAGGGAGGAATTCTTCTCCAGCTCTCTGCAAAGGGTAATGCGCTGACAGAATCCTTAAAGGGCGAGATGAAGGAGGCGCTACAGGGTTGTGCTTCGGTAAGAGCTCTCTCACAGCGAGCAGTTATTGAGTGCAGGTAGATTGACGAAGTATCAGACGTTGAGGACGTGAAAGTATCTATATTCAAATACTTCCCTGCTATCCTAGCCGCCTGTATTACTATCAATGCAATGAGACTTGCAAGGGTTGGCACAAGAACAGCAACCATAAGCCTACCAGCGAAACATGCGGAATCAATGCTTAGAGCGGGATCGCTAAAAGTGGGTTGGGTTCGCCGTCGTTTGAAGCAGTACATAAGTCCCATAAGTTGTTTCAGATGCTTAGAGTATGGTCACATTGCAAGAGGATGTAATGGCAAAGATTTGCCAACAGAAAGCTAAGCGTTCTCTGTCCGGATGGGAATAACTCTCATATCTCTGGGAGTTATAAGTGCCTGCAACTTAGTTTTAACCGATGCAGTGTGGCGCAGGATCTCCTTTTCCAAGCAGCCATAGACATGAAGGCAGAGTGAGTTCCATAGGACAAAGAACAAGGCTAACATATGGACGCAGGATGCTGATGGGAAAGCGCCTATCTGGATTCAATATGATGCTGCTTTCGACCATAGAGATCCTTCTTTGTATAATGGCTTCACCTTTGCGAAAATAAGTGGCATTCATTTTTTCAGCTGTTATGCATCTCTACTCAGGATTCCTTTGAGGCCTTTCTTGATAGCCTAGTTAGTGCTGCGAGACTTTCATGCTTGGGCGGTGGAATGGGGTTGCAATAACACCAATAGGCATGGACGAGCTTTGTTAGAGGTGTTCGCTTCTCTGGACGTGGTCCTTCTTAACTTAACGTTAAGTGCGGCTGCATCGAAGGTGGAGCGAACTGTTGCTACTTCATGAAGCTGTCTTAGGCAGAACCACTTTTGCTTGGCGGAACATAAAACAGAGTTGGTTCTCATTAATTCCAGGAAGAAGGTTGAAAAACTTTCAGTGAGAATCGGGAACTATATAATCAAGGCCTTTCATCAAGTACTTGGGAGTACTTCTGGATCATCGCTTCTGTTTCAAGTACCACATAACAGAAGCAGTCAAGAAAGCAGCTGCAGCAACGCAGCAAACCTAAGTGGACTCAGACAGCAGATACGGGCTCTACTAGGTTCGGTGAGTAAGTCTTTATGCGGCTCCGTAAAGCCTATCGGACATTTGCAGACGATGAGGCGGATGTTCTTGCAGGTGGACTTCCAATTGACTTGGAAGCCCTGGCTGCCAAGGGATATATGCATGGCTAGAATAACGCCCAATTGAGCAAGCAGGGTGGAGATTATGTTCAGGTATTAGAGCGCATGGCAACACAGGTAGAGTAGTGTGGAGCCACGGAAGATCCATCTGCTTATCCCTAATATGGCAGAGTGGATAAATAGGAGCGGCGGAGACTTTGGTTTCAAACTTATCCAATTCGTAACTGGACATGGATGTTTCAGGCAATACCTACATAGATTTCGGCATGCCGAGGACCCATATTACGGCCTCTGCCTAAATGTGGTGGAAAACCCAGAACATCTAGCGCGTGAGTGTCCTCGGTTTGAGGTACAGCGAAGTAGGATGTATGATCGCTTTGGATCTTCTTGCAATACACGGGAGATTATAGGGTGAATGTTATCATCATAGGAAGATTGGGTATGCTTCACATCTGAAATTGCTAACATCATCCGTGGTGCTCGATTGTACGAGCGTTTAATGGCGCCTGCGTAAGGACAATTTCCCTCCCTACAAAGTAATACTTTGGTAGTTTCGCTGGGGTAAAAAAAAGTTTGAGGCGGTATGGGGCTTTTTATTCAGTAGAAGTCCGACATAACTTATGGGCCATGAGTATTTTTCGAAGATTTTCCCTCCTTGTTCCCATAATACAAAAAAAAAAAAAAAAATGTTGGTTTTCAGCGTCACCCATGTTTCGTTATCAGTTATGACCCTTGTCAGAAATTTTGGGTTTTCGTTAACGTCAATCAACAGCTCCTCAGCGCTGCTCCTGCGACGTTTAAAATACCACAGATCACATTTAAAGTGCTTTGGAGGTCTTAATTTTATTTTTCACCAAAAATTGAATACAAATTTTTTGATTCATTTTTTTTAAATAAGCAAAAATCGAAGATGAGCCAAAACACGTGCAAGCAAAACAGCTGTCAAAACAAAACCAAACATTCAAAATGGCCGACCTTGATAGCATAAGTGAGGAACATGAGTACCAACATAACGCCGAAAAAATCTAAAATCGAATATACGTAGCCCGCCAAAATTCAAAATTCGCGATATGATTTCAACAGACCTCGTACACTGCAGCTCTCTTGAATAGCTCC
Source organism: Amiota minor (assembly GCA_037043295.1). Taxonomy (NCBI): domain Eukaryota; kingdom Metazoa; phylum Arthropoda; class Insecta; order Diptera; family Drosophilidae; genus Amiota; species Amiota minor. The sequence goes on along the minus strand of JBAMAW010000094.1, from coordinate 28,719 downwards.
GCCCAAATTTATTGATCAGTTATCTATTTCCCTGAAACGGATAATTTTAGAGCCTTACTTTTTTTTTCTTGTTTGTTCAATTAACCTCCAAACTATTACAATAAAAGACAGCTTTCAAATTATAACCGTAAATATTAAAAAAAAAAGAGTTGTCGTAAGACACCCGTGTAGAGCGAATCTAAATTCAGAACAAAATTTTTAATTACTATTTTTATTTATTGCATAATTAATGTTTTATTTTTTTTTTTTTTTTTTGATCCATTGTTATTATAATATTACGAGGAGCAGTATGTATATTTCGGGATCTGGCAACACTAATGTCAAAAGCTAAAATCTGGCAACAAAGCGGGGACAGAGGTAGCAAACATAGGTGATGAATTGTTACATTGTGATTAGTTGAATTTTTTTAGGTGCGAATCCCTGCTTCCTTTCATAAAAAGGACGATTGCGGGGAGAACTATCAGATTACTATTAGACACGGGAGCTTCTAAGAATTATATAAAGCTTCTTAAGAACTGAAGCATATCTTTCCTGTAAATAAACCGTTCTTTGTGAGAATAGTGTGGATACGAGGGGTACTATGTATATTTCGGGATCTGGCAACACTAATGTCAATAGCTAAAATCTGGCAACATCCTAATAAAGTTTGACATTTTTTAGCATAAACGTGCTCAGAACGTTTTGGTATACAAGTGGTATTTAATTCGGTCACCGACGAATTCCGTCAAGGTCATCCAAAATCGGTTGTTGTGCCACAAAAATCGATGCAGTGCATGAACTGATAATGCAAGATTCTCATGTGACTATCGTGAGATAGAGGCATCCTTGCACAATAGTTCCACTTCAATACATTCGATTTTGCATGAACACTTAGTTGTAAAAAACATTTGAAGTCTTTGGATACCCCATAATTTATCAGTAGCTCAAGTGAAAGGTGTTTACTGTTTTTACAAAGTGAAAAAGATTTTGTGAGACACGCGTTTCATTATTTTTGCCAGCGTCTTAAAGACAATAAAGTGAGGTGATTGGTGTATTGTTAACATTTATTGTTCATTCTTTTAATTTGTACTATTACTTTCTTAGGAACCTGTGGAAAGCGAATTAAATTAAATTTGATTTTTTATCAGTGCCATTATTGTGCAAGGTAAGTGACGAAAAATATTTTATAGAGTGAATTTTTAAATTGCTTTTCTGAGCCGAAGGACATAGCAGCCAGTGCCCCCCATCTTTTAATTATGTTAAGTTTTCACAATTTATTGTAAGTAACTGTAATAATAAATAAATCGCTTTTCTATTTGTATTTCATAATTTCCAACTGTCTGCAAACAACGAAAAATAACAACAACATTTAGGTAGGTAAGTGAAAGAAAGGGAAAAATTAAATTTAGTACATTTCATACAATTTTTAATGTAAATTTCTTCTTTGTATAATTTCTCGCGCAGCGCTAGTCTTAAAGCAACTAGTTCTGCGCTAGTCCCAAGGTAAATTGGCTCTACATGGATAGGTCGACAATTCGAAAAAGATCATAGTTGGGAGGTCTCTCCCATCTGATAATTCGATATTCACCACCGAAGCCTTTGCTTTACTAAAGGCCTGCCAATTTGCAATAAAAGAAAACGGGAAATTCGCTATATGTTTTGACAGCCTATCCTCGATATTAGCTATACAAAAATCGAGAGTAACGATCACACAATTCGGGAAACCCAGAAGTTATGCACTATACACCACCACAAAATCACCATTCTTTGTGTTCCCAGCCACCAAGGTATTCGGGGAAATGAACGCGCCGATGAGGCAGCCCGGCACATCAGCTCTTCCCCATCGTAATTTTTCACTCCAACCAGCTCTAGAGATTAAAAAACCTGGTTACACGTCGTCTGCATACGAAGAAGTTGACGGGATGGGGACAATTCCTCCACGGGTACTCTTCCAACAACCCAACTTGCGACAAAATCGGTCTTCCTACCAACACATCTACACGGGCATGCGCAGTTTTCATTCGTGTGCGTATTGGACATACCCAACTCACGTACCAACATCTTCTCAAAGCTTCAGTCCGTCCACCATGCCCTTTTTGCGGAACCGATCTCACCGCAAATCATCTACTGGACTCCTGCCAACATTTGGTTTCATAGCCCCATCCCAACCTTTAAAAACTCCCTCACCATTAAATATCTCCAACATACATAATTTCTGCAACAAAACCAACCTTACAATTTAATTACTGTACATTAAATCTTTTACAAATTATTATTCACTCGTTAAAATTAGTATTAAGTTTAATATTATATATTAGATTTAATTATGATACATATAAATAAAAGAATAAATTTCTTTTTTTCATAATTTCACCCGAAGACCTGCATCCAACTCCGGAAGAAGCGACTGCATAAGAAGCAGGCTCTCAAAAGGAAACACGGGAAGCTGGACAAGGAAACAGGAAAAATAGCGTTGAAAAAAAAAAATTTTTTTTATAAAATTTGGAAAAAATGAATAAAATGTAATATGAATTTAAAATCTTTTAAACTTCAATTTTAAATGGGGAGCTTCAAATTTCAGAACTAGACCTGCGCTAGTCCGAAATGGAGCGGCGCTGCGTCAGTCCCAAGGAAAGCGAGCGGTGGCGATTGACCCCTTCGTAGGACTTCCCTGTGTAAAATTCGCCGCCCATTTACTTGCAAAAGAGATAGAAATGAAACTGCTGGGACTAGCGCAGGAGCGTTATACTACTGGGTTTCTTTAATTCACATACTATTGTAAGAGCGTGTTACCATACCTGAGTAGTTCGAGGTAATGGCCCAATTGTGTATACGTATTAAGACAATGCCAAATGCTTTTTGTGGTGTTGGTTGCTGTGTATGTTTGTAATATTATTAAGTTTACATTTTTGACATAATTTCGAATGTCAGCTATCATATTTTATTAATCCCTTTTTATCATCATCTCTGATTATGTGAGTCAGACTAGGGAGAAGTGCAGTTCACTTTGCTTTCTTGTATTTGCTATTTTTTTTAATTCGTTCATTTGTATCTTTTGTAACAGTTTATCATTTATTGATATCTGAAACTTTTTGATTCCATTGTTGTCAGCTAATTTTTCAAGCTTTAAAAATATTATATTTTACCTAGTATACTATTAGTTAATATTGTATTTTTTTTAACATGATTTTTTTTTTAAGTGAAACTTCTTTAGGTCAAAAATTAATACTAAAAATTTGAGTAAAAAATACAAATCGTCACGTTTTGGAATCATCTGTATCTCATGAACCGCAGACTGAAGTTATCAGCACTCATTTTAAACTTGATCTCATGTGCCCACCGAGCCTAGGTTAGGCTTCTGATGGCATTGGTCTCCAAGCAGCTTCTAATGGTATTGGGCTCCTGGCAGCTTCGCTGGTATTGGGCTCCTGGCAGATTGTAATATGAACGAGAGAAGCGGCGAACTTAAAATTAATACGCGTTGTATACAGTCGAAGAATAAAATAACACATAAAAAAGTCTGCATGAAAACAAAAAGTGTATAGCTTTATTTGACACTGGAAGTAAACTCAACATAGGGAGGATTTTTTGTTTACGAAATGAGTAGGCAAAAGGTAGGATTAAAGTTGAACATTTTAAAAAAAAATTTTATCGATGAAGAATATTTCTTATTGGATTTTCATGTAGTTCCAGTTGAAATTGGTTATAGGTGAAGAACTTCGTGAACAGGCGGATCTAGTATTTAATGCCAAAGGTATACAAGTGCACAAAGTCATGAAAAACTTTCAAATAAATGATGAAAACAACATGATAAAAATTAATGCAGTTAATGAAGGGAGTTCAATATAAAAGAAGTGGCAAATAAATCGGCCAAAACGAAGACAACAAATATCGAAATGCGCTTTATTTTAACTGATGAAAACTTAATATTTTCGAGACCAAGTTCGATAGTTTTAGTTAAAAAACGCGAAAAACGCGGTTCATCGAGATTTTGTGTGGACTTTCGAATAATAAAAAAGGTAGTTGAAAAAAAATCGTTTTCCGTCACCGCTCATTGAAAACTAGATGGATCGGCTACAAGAAGCGAAGACATACAGCACAATTGACCTTAAAAATAGATTTTTCCATGTACTGGTAATTGAATCGAGTAGAAAATACACGTCATTTGTTACACATTCGGGTCAATATCAATTCCGAAAAGTTCCATTTGGTTGTTCGAATTCTACTATGGTCTTTCAAAGACATGATAACGCTATATTTCGATATCTAACGTGCAGAGGAATTGCTTAACCCTATGTGAAGGATATAACTATACCAGCTCCAAAAAATTTTAAAGAAGTTATTGAAATGTGCAAAGAATATTGTTTGGAACTAAATATGAAAAAAATGTTATTCAAGAATACGCGTATACAATTGCTCGGGTACATTATTGAGAATCAGAATAACTATCCCTCTCCAGAGAAGATAAAACCTGTCTCCAAATTCAACATGGTAGAAACGTTGAAGCAATTAGAAAGTTTTTGGAATTAAAAGGTGATTTTAGAAAATTCGTACCGTATGCAATTATCGCAAGACGGCTAAAGAACGGACTAAAAAGAAAGCGAAATTTAAACTCAGCTTAGAAGAGGATTCTGTACTAAGCATTTACAACGAAACATACATGACTGAGGTACATACTGATCAGTCTATCGATGGACTTGGAGCAATTTTATTGCAAAAATCATCTGAGGTCAACCAGTTACATCCAATATATTTCATATCGAAAAATAAGTCTGATGCGCAATGTAAGTTTAGCAGCTACGAACTACAATAGAAAGCAGTTATATAGGCTTTTACGAAGTTTACAGTCTATATCTTGGGAATAAGCTTTCAACTGGTAACCGATTGCAACGCTTTTGCAAAAACCCTTGAGAAGCAAAATGTGTACACACGAGTAGCTCGATGGATTCTACGTCTTCAACAGTACCATTATACAGTCGAAGATCATTCTGGCACACGCATGAGACATTTTATTGTATTTATTTATTTAACTAACTAGCTTTGTCCAGCCACGCTTTTCTGTGGCCTTTCAAACAACAAATATAAATAAGTAAAACCGAAATGATTAAGTTTTGCAAACATAATGATGTTAATGATCAACAAATAAACATAATGATGATAATGATCAACAAATAAACATGATGATGATAATGATCAAGAAAAAACAAGTAAAGCAGCAATTAAAATTAACATTTTTTAAATCTACGAAATTCATATACTCACACATACACCATACTTTAGTCTGTTTGGACTATTTAGACAACTGTATCACCAGCAGGTAGTCAAAAACAGCGCATGTAAAACGGGACCCTGGAAAATAAAGCGGCAGTGCAGAGAGGAATTGACCACTACATACAAATCCACAACAAACGTAAACTAAGCACGCAAAAATATAATAATGCAAAGAAAAAGGTTTTAGAAAGTAATAGTTTCCAACTACTTGCTGAAAAGGATGAACCTGCTAAAAACGATGACAAAAACGCATCAAAACCTAAACCCGCAAAACCTCCTCCAACATATGTTCGTGAAAAAAGCTCGAATAGGCTTTTAGATAATATCCAAAGAATAGTCCAAATTTATACGGAAGCAAACTACAGCTCTGTAGCCAATTACTGTAGGGAGACTAAAAGAAACTATTATATCTGTCAGCTCGAAAGCAGCAAAGGTCTGGTAGTTGTAATTAATGGCATTGAACCTTCTATTGATTGTAGAGATATTAAGAGTGCCCTAGAAGAAAAAGGGTTTGAGGTCAAAGTAGTGATATATTTTTAATAAAAATAAAATTCCACAGCCATTGTACAAAATTGAGTTGGCCCTAAACTTTAAAAATTGCAGTGCATCCCATATACAATCTTAAATAGTTACTTCATCGTAGGGTAACTGTGGAGGAGCCTCACAAACGTGTAAGTTCTGTGCAATACACACATTGCCAGGAATTTAGCCACACGAAATCTTATTGCACCCTTCGTTCAGAATGCGTAGCTTGTGGAGACTTGCATGAAACCGCAACCTGTAAACTTAGTCGCGATAATCCCGATCTTAAATAATGCGATAACTTTGGGAGCAGTCATACAGCCAATTGTAGAGGCTGTCCTGTATATAAGGTATTAAAGAACCGTTTTGTAGGCACAAAAGAATTCCGCCCATTTTAGGCGTGAGTCTATCCGTACAGAATCAACGACGGTTATATGTCCACCATCTAATATTTCTTTAACTTCAAATATGTCGTATGCAGGTGCACTGCGCTTAGGCGCTCAATAACAAACTGCGAAAAAGATTGTGAAACCTAAGGCTCAAATGTCACAACATAATGAACTAATTTCACAAACTACCACAACTCTAAATGCGTGTAATGAGCCAGTGTTGCAACCACAAAGTTCCAGTGAATCTATGTTGGTAAATTTATTAAAGACCCTGAATCAACCAATCTTAATGACGCAAAACTCTTTTCACGAGATGATGAAAATCCAAATGAAATTTTGGATAAGTTAAATTCCCCATAATGGCTCATATAAAAATAACTCACTGGAACGCAAATGGCGTTTCACAGCACAAACTAGAGCTGATGAAGTATCTAGAGGACAACAATGTAGATGTGATGTTAGTCTGTAAGACTCATTTGACTAGCAAAAACAACTTCGTTATACCAGACTACTTAGTTTATACAACAAATCATCCGGATGGAAAGGCTCATGGTGGTACATGCGTTATTATACAATAAGAAAGCGTATTATACACCAGACCCTACTCATCTAATTATCTACAAGCAACTTCGGTTCATGGTAATCTGACGTTATCTGCTGTATATTGTCCTCCACGATTTCCAATATTTGCAGATGTGTTTAAAAATTTCTGTGATAGCCTTGGAGAACAATTTTTGGCGGCCGGTGACTACAATGCTAAACACATTTATTGGGGTTCTCGTTTAGTAAATCCAAAAGGTCGGCAACTTTACAGCACTCTTTTAAATTGTAAAAACAAACTATACTTCGTTTTTCCGGGTAGGCTTACATACAGGCCGGCGGATCTAAGAAAATCTTCCGATATCATCGACTCTGGTATCAAAAAAAAAAAATATACATAGAAACCTCATATCAGCAGTTACTCATTATGAACTTTCATTCGATCACTTACCCGTTGATATTGATTTACTCGATATTCCAATAGTCTGAAAGTGACATCGACAAATCTGTTCATGAGTTAAGTCCCGTATTGGTAGCTGCAGCTAATGTATTGACGTCTGCGATTGCTGCTCAAAAGTTCAGCAAAAAATCTTATTCAAATAGGGAAATTGAAGAACTGGTTGCTTCTAAACGACGATTGGGAAGTGAATGGCATCAGTACAGATCTCCTAATGCTAAATAAGGGCTTAAAATTGCAACAAAAAAACTAGCTAAAGCCCTTTTAAGCGACCAACTCGAGACACAAAGGCGCTATATCTATAACCTATCACCCACAAATACTAAATTTTCAATTTGGAAAGCACAAAAATCGTTAAAAACTCCCGTGGTACTAGATTCACCTATTAGAGACAGACCCGGAAGTTGGGCTCGGTCTGATGAAGAGAAGGCTAATGTAATCGCCAACCATCTGGAGCACGTGTTTCAACCTAACCTACCTACTAACAAATTTGTGCTTCCTCACCACACAATCACAAATTCAGTAAATATGTCTCCATTAAAATCAAGCTCAAGTGAAATTCCATCTATTATAAGGACTCAACCGAAGCCCAAAAAATCTGCTGGTTATGATAGAATCGTACGAAACATGATAACTGAACTTCCAAACGCAGCAATAGTATTTCTCTCGTGTCTTTTTAATGCTATCCTTCGAATTGGATACTTCCCAAAGCAATGGAAGAAATCGGTTATTATAATGGTTCCAAAGCTCGGGAAGGATAGGACACGTAGAGAATCTGCTGCAATCTTTTTCATTGTTGATTCTATTAAAAACATCACGTTTTGAAGGAACGCAAAATACGACAAAGTTTTTTTTCTCCTCCTCTTCGGAATTAATAATCTACTCTAATAGTCGTGGACATTCGTCGAGGGATTGTAGAAAATTTGTTTATAAAGCTGGCCATATTTTTATGACTCTTTCCTCTGCAGGAATAATAGATAAAAATCTCGTAGCAAAATGTTTTATTATTTCTTCCCATTGCATCTCATTTGCTTCAAATTGGAGTTACAAGTTTGGTCTTCGTTAAACAGATCTACTGAAGTGGTTGTAAATTTTCAAAATCAAACTTTCAACGTCCACTTCCAATTTGTTTGTACTATGTTTGGCATCAATGTGGAGTATATTAACGGGGCAACCAGCTTTAATAATTTTATTATTTTCAGCAAACAAAAGTATATAAATCGAATGGTTAGTGTCAGCGGAGAACTTTTTTAAAATCCATTTTTCTCCAAAGCATCTTTTAGTAACATCGATACTTGATTAGCATATTCGTCTTTCAGTTCTATAAAGTAGACGGTTTTCAATACTGGTATCATAATCAAAATCAGCCGAATCGGACCACTAAGGAGAGTACCTCCAATACAAATCCTGTGCAGAGTATTTCATCTTCAACATAGTCGAAGATAACCTTCTTTCTAGTTTTTATGTGTATTTGTACATTTAATATTACCCAGCAGTATGCTCTTTGGCAATAGTCCCTATTTCAGTAGTTCTAGTCCCTTTTTTTATCCACTTGGGAGTAGCCAGGAGGGAAACAGAAGCGAGACAGCAGCGAGCCAGTAACAGAGAGAACAATTGAGATTGCAACAATGTGTTTACTCTTTTTGAACTGGTGTCGAGAGCAAAAATTCTGAACATAGGAATGTGAAAACGAAACCTTATGGAATTTTGTGAAGTGCAGTGAACACGCGTATTGTTGAACAGTGCATTAGAAAACATTTTGTCAATTTTGAGTGGTGTTTACTGTTTTTACAAAGTGAAAAAAATTTTGTGAGACACAATAAAGTGAGGTGAGTGGGGTATTGTTAATATTTATTGTTCATTCTTTTAATATGTACTATTACTTTCTTAGGAACCTGTGGAAAGCGAATTAAATTAAATATGATTTTTTTCAGGGCCGTTATTGTGCAAGGTAAGTAAAGAAAAACATTTTATAGAGTGAATTTTTAAATTGCTTTTCTGAGCCGAATGACATAGCAGCCAGTGCTCCCCACCTTTTAGTTATGTTAAGTTTTTACAATTTAATTAACTATAATAATGAATAAATAAATAAATCGCTTTTCTATAAGTATTTCATAATTTCTAACTGTCTAGCATCAACAACAAACTTTAAACAACGAAAAATAATAGTTAATATTGGTGCGCCATTTAAATAGGTAAGTAAAAAAGGGAAAAATTAAATTTAGTGCGTTTCATACAATTTTTAATGTAATTTTCTTTTTTCAAATTTCTCGCGAAGACCTGCTTCCAACTACGGAAGCAACCAGTCCGCAACGGAAGAAGCGACTGCACAAGAAGCAGGCTCTCAAAAGGAAACACGGGAAGCTAGGGGAGAAACAGGGAAAATAGCGTTGAAAAAAATTTTTTTTTATAATATTTAAACTTAAGTTTTAAAAAAAATGAATAAAATGTAATATGAATTTGAAATCTTTTTAATTTTAATTTTAAATTGAGGTGCTTCAAATTTCAGAACTGGGATTAGCGTGGCACCGGTCCAAAAGGGAGCGCCGTTCCAAGGTAAGCGAGCGGTGGCGATTGATCCCTTCGTAGGACTTCCCTGTGTAAAATTCGCCGTTCATTTACATGTAAAAGAGATAGGAATGGAACTGATGATAGTGCCAAAAGGGACTAGCGCAGGAGCGGTGCCGCTTCCTTATACTACTGGGTAGTTATACAAACAAATAAACAAGCTATACTGCATATAGTTGAATTTACAGACTGTATTTACAACGAGCATTCAACTGTGCTATGTATATTATGTGAATTTCATTTTTTTTATGTTAAATAAGATTTTATAAGACTTAGCTTATAATAAATTTACATGTAACAAAAAAATGTACAAAAAGTTACAATAATAACATTACTTAAAAATAAAATCAGATTTGGAAAGAAAAGATTGACAAGAGGGAAAAGGGTTAAAATACTATTCAGACAATCACCAGAATCGAATCTTTTTCTCTTTTAAGTTTTTTGTCGGGATGGTTATTAAATACAAAACGCAAATTTTGCTGTTGCTGACTATATCCATTGCTTTGTTTGTTGCTCGCCTATATAGTTATGATAAAAAACCGGACAACCCATTTGGTTTTGGAATAGCCCATTTGTGTCTAGCAACAAGATTGATTTGGGTCAAGCCTCTTGTTAGAGCTGAACTTGAGTAGTGGATGCTTGTGCAGTGTGATGCTATTACAATATTAGATTATTCTCTCTGGCTTCCATGCGTTTGTAAATATGGTTGTGGATAAGTTTTATTATAAAGTTATCTAATCTACTTACTTCTCCTGTTTCGTTAAGAATTAAGTTGAGTAATAGTAATAGTCATAAAATTGGTGCATGCTGTCCTGTATGTCTCCCCAATTGCAGGAGAAATTATGTGGTTACATTGGGAAATGAGATATGGATAACTGGTATCAGTTACAATTGAAAGAATTGTGCAAACATGTCTGCAATACCCAAATCACCGTTGGCTTATTTATCAATTAGATACAATGACGAACTAAATAAAAAAGACTTGCGCCTTGAGTTCACATAGTTATAAAACTTCTCACACGTAATTTGTAGTCTATAACGTGAGAGGTAGTTATTGAAGTGACACTTCAGAAGCAGCGTAAAGAATGAATGTTTATGTATGAGTAAGAGAGAGATAAAAATGCTTTACTGATGTGTGTTTTTACGAAGACCGTACGAACAAGTGGCCAAAATATCGAGCAAGTGTCTGATGAGAAGGGAAGTGCGCGGCTCGCTCACTAATCGTAGTACGTAAAACCAAAGGCTATGACTATGCTTGTGTTGTTAATGTTGTTGTTTGGTTTTCTGCACAATAGAACAAAAACAACCAAATACTATGACTTTGCTTGTGTCGTTGCCGCTGTGTTTCTGTTTTTTTTGCTGTTTGCTTTTGTGCACAACATTTCAACAACAATAACACTGCCTGCCCGCAATTACAACTGTTGCGTTTTCGCTCTTCTCTTGAATCATATTTGTGCACATGGAGAGAGCGAATTTCATTCATGCATTTCATTTGTGTGCGTGCCCTACACGATATCGATCTCGCATACTAATTTGTGCGCATGTCACTGAGGCTTTGCTGTTATATGCCATATAAATAAATACGTTGTTTGCCGCAATTCTTTAGATTATTAATTATAATATGCTTTTAATCTTAAAATTGCTTGAGTAACGTATCTATTTTAAGTTGTTTGATTTACACAGGCTTTTAAAATCATAAGGTATCATGGAATAATCAAATAAAAAGAGTGAGCTACAAGCTTGTGTTTTCGAACATAGTATAATACTATCATTGAAGCAAGTAAATAAACGCATTGACTATAAAATTATATAGACTGAACAAATCACTCACAAAGACAATTTGATGTTGGGTATCACCATCTTTGAAAGAAGAAGATTCTCTCTTTCTTTGGAATCGCCTTATGCGAATCAAAGAAAATAAATAATATTCTATTAGTCAATAATTGCGGATAATTTCGACGAAGATATTATCAATGTAAGTTGATACATGGATTTATAATTGATAACTTGTTTTAAATTCAACAACAAAACATGTAACAGCAATAGTTGCTATATTTACACGGGACTTAAATACGGTAGATACACGAATATTTGTATCACGTTTTAGTTATAATATAATAAACCTCTCATAACGTTTATATCACCAAATAATGAAATAAATTAACATAATAATAATAAACACACAAAAATTCGCAAATCAATAAATCAGCTAGTACTCTTGAAATTTTTATATAGCCTCGACTTAATGTTCTTCAGGTTAAAAAGTCTTCTCTTAAAGCAAGTTGGATTATATGATACTTTAGAATTAGCGCTATAGGGATAAAGGTATTTAAAATATTCTAATTGTTTATGACAACGTACTGTCACCCTAAAAGTAAAATGAAATAAAACTAAAATTAGGAAATTATATATAAACATTTAGAATAAAGCTTAATTGAATTAATAATTATTACAAAATATTATTATTAAAAAAACAAAACATTAACGAAAATAAAAAATAACGAATAAAAAAAAGCTTATAAACTAAATTATGTATTTAACAAAGGGGAAAAAAAAACAGTAAAGGATAAGTAAAATAAAAGTTGAAAATAATTCAAAGACTACATATAATTAAAAGAAAATATCTCTGACCCACGGCTGAGAATCAATATCAAATAAATTTTTATTCTTGCCCGAAATATTGCAATAATTCATATAAAACTACAAATTAACAACAGAGCTAAAATAATCAAGACACGATACAACGGCTGTTTTGTTTTTCTTCCGATGGGGAAGCATTGAAAGTCAAACGAATCTACTATTTGAAGTGTTTGACTTGCACCCACTAAACCGTCAACCGTCACAGTCAAAAGTCCTACAGTCCCCCTGGCACTATCACAATGCATTACGTCAAGGAGGAAAGAGGGAGCATAACATCTCAAAGACTGCTTCTACCCCATGTAAATCAAAACAAATTTACATAATAACTTCTTGTCAATATCAAACTAATGACCTATCACTTCTCCGTTCGTCTGAACTCGTCGTAATCGTTCAATACGCCACAGCTCTGTCATGACTTCAGCTGCGGCCTGATTTACCCAATTCAGCTGCGATGCACACATGTGCTGGATTCAATTTGTCACAGTCGGCACTTCACCAAATGCAGATGAGATCATCTGGCAACATCAAATCTTGGGCAATGCCTGTGCAACTCGGATAATAGGGATCATCATCATATCCTCAGTAGGACAGTAGGGATCAGCATCATATGCAGATATTCCTTAAAACACCCGTGACCGCTCAGGAACTGGGCCAGGTGATGGTTGACCTCGCCAAACTTTCTGCTCACCCATTCTTTGACGTTATTAATGAGCCGATGGGTCCACTTGCCTTTGTCAGAACTTTGCCATCTCCTCTGTCGCTTGCGCTCCCGTGGTTCTCCATAGGTCGGCATCTGTCTTAGGACAGCACCTGATAGTTTTGATGCTTTCGCAGCTGTTTGCGCGAAATGTTGCTTGAACGTCATTTTTGAGGCCAATTCCACTCCCAAATACCTCAAAGAGGGCCTAAAAGTGACCCCTGTGGTACACCTCCTAAGACTTCATACTCGAGCTCCCTGCCCTCCGCACAGTAAGTTAACCGTCTTCCGTTAAAAATAGTCGGCTATCACGCGGATCAGGTACTGTGGAACGTTGAACTCTCTAAGAGCTTCCAAAATGTGCTGCCATTTTGCAGTGTTAAACGCGTTTTGAATATCGATCGTTCAGAATCCAACATACGTAAGGGCCTACATGAAGAAGATTCCTCAGGTGGCTTATTTCCTTTCGGTATTAGGACCAGCTTTTGAATTTTCCATCTATCGGGAAAAATTCCCTCCTACAGGCAACAACTATAAAGTTCGATGCCTTAAGTGTCTTCGCCAATTCAAACACCTCCATCGTTGGAAGACCCCTGACTTCTTCGCTGTGGTTTGAGTCGATATAGGCGGCCAGTTTACTTCTCTCATAGCAATTTAGGGCAAGTTGGCTGCTTTGAATTGCCACCTTTCAGCTTTGTGGTAACAACTTTGTAACCTAATCCCCATGGATCAGCTTCTACCGATTCACACAACTCAGCGAAGCAAGCTTTTTTGCTGTCGCGTATAGCATGTTTAAGCTGACGCCGCTTCAATCTAAACTGCTCCTGTAGTTCATCATTTCTACACCGTTGATATACCCAGCACGCATGGTGACATTGGTAACGGAGGTATGCAATATCCTGATTCCACCAGTAAACAGGCTTTCGTCTATTCGTCCCAAATTTACGGACCATACAGACATCACATGACATAGCAAGTGCCTGTGCTACGTTCTCTGCGAAAATATTCGCAGGCACAACCGGTTGGGTGGAGCCGTTCCAGATGTATGTGAAGGCCTCCTGATCAAACGTATGTTGCTTCTAAGCACCAAAAACACTAGTTCTGCGAGTATCAGTGCCAGTGCGTCTTTGTGTGCCGAGATCGATGATAATAGCATGTTGGTCACTGTGCGTATATGTCTCGCCAAAAGGATTTCCGCAGGAGATTGTTATCCATGAAACATAGGTCTATTATGGACCTTCTGGAACCCTGCTGGAATGTCTGCACTGTCGTGTTGTTTGCCACAAAAAGGTTCAACGAAGACATGGCGTCCACTAATATACGGCCTGTAGAAATAGTCCTACTGCATCCCCATGTTGTCGACCACGCGTTGAAGTCCCCAGCGACTATAATGGAACTTTTTCCTCTATCATCCTGCACCAAGAGGAGTATAGCAGCTGTATACATGAGTTCTAGCAATGTTTGCTCGCACGTAAAACTGATCGACCTTCACATGCATGCCCACCGGCATATGTTGACCGCAAATCCAAATCCTGCTGAAGTGCTAGTCGCATCAGTTAGCCATTCTTGATAATCAAAATTTTTATATTGCTCACTAAGTATAGCAATATCGATCTTAGCATCCTTAACATACTGCACAAGAAGATCCTGCGCAACCGCACAATGATTGTTTAATTGTAGTACCCTTATAAACACGACATTTCGTGGCTGTGCATTTTGTTTTTCTCAGCAAAACATACACTTCGTGGGTCTTTTAAAATTTTTCGCTAGGTGGCCCTCCTCAGCACATCTGTAGCACCATCGCGTTCGATCCACGTCATTTTTGCAGTTGCGCCCAATGTGACCACATTCGAGGCATCTGAAGCATCTAGTCACCGGATGCTTGTCTGCCTGGCTAAGTCTGCATAAGACACACCGGTTTTAATCTTCCCTACTTCCAGGACTTTTTTGGCATCAGCTGCTCGCAAGGATATAAAAGCCGTCCGTGTTCCACCGCACGCATTTCGGATGCTCCGGATTGCAGATTCATTGATGGATGAAATATTGCATGCCTTCCTTACCGCCTCGCAGATTTCATTTGTCTCAGTAATTTCGTCCAAGTTCTTGCACATAACCGTTATCTCATGCGATTTTGCTTTTATCTCTGCCACCTCTCCAATAGCATCAATTAAGGTGGAATGGAAAGATTTAGGCTTACTTTCTCCATCAGGCCTCTTTAACTGCAATTAAAGATCCCATTTCGCTGTTCTTCTTATCTTTGTGGTGTCGTTGCCATTTTTTTTTATATGTTATTTCTTAATATTTTAAAATTATGAAAATGTTCAGTTTGGCTGAAGCGATTTGAACCCTCCCGTGTAGTATTGCATAAAGCAATCCAAACTCTTTCTCTGTTGTTTCATTGTTTTGTTGTTATTCTTTGTTTTCGTCTTTGTGTCAGTTGTTAAGTGTTTTTCGTTGTATGGTTTTTTGTTCCATTTTAGGGTTCCGGACCCAAAGGGTAACAAATGGAACCCTATTACTATGACTTCGTTGTTCGTCCGCACGTCCGTCCTTGGGCCATATTTTATAAACCGTAATAGGTGGAGAGTTAAAATTTTCATAGAATGAACAAATACTAAAACTAAAATATTTTCAAAAAATTCAAGTGTTCCCCATAAATGAAACATTTTGGTTTGTATGGGAGTTATACGAAGAAAAACAAAAAAACAAAAAACTTATATACAAATTCTGTAAATAAAAACATTATAACAGAATATAGTTTATTAAAAGTAATGTAGATTTTGCTTATAAACTTAAAGGCTCATTTACGCGACATTGTACGAAAAATAATCATTATTCATAAAACTAGCGTTTATTATATAGCCCGGTAAAATTAGACAAAAAAACGACGAAAGTAAATTGGTATATGTTTTAAATGTGCTATTATAAATAAAATGTGAAAAGTCCCCATCGATCCGAAGGTAGGTACAAAAGTATACAGGCTGTTCATCGGTCATTAAATGTTAGTAAATATACATATGCACCTGTTCTCAAACCGCACACAATGAGATAGTTCTTCTTCTTTCAAATCTCTAATGATATTCAATAATCTGTGAACATTGAAATTAATAACACAAATGCCACTTACATCATCGATGGAGGATATCTGTTACACCATGTTGTCTGGGATTGGGAAGGAACATTTAATGATATTTTCGATAAATACGTTCAATATGTACGTAGACCTTTTGGTCAAAGGGTGACTGTAGCATTTGATGGATATTCTAATTATAAGAAAAATGAGCCAAGTGCGAGTCAGACTCGTACACGGAGGGTTCCGTACCAAAATATGGTTTGTATAGGAGTTACTCTCCCCAGTGGTCCGATTTAACTGATTCCAACAAACGTACCGCGCCTATATCAGGAACTTATTGTGTCTTAATTTTAGTTCAATAGTCCAAAAAACAAAATAGTTGTTCTAATAAGAACCTGAATTTTAATAGGGGTTTGTATGGGAGGTACCATCCCTAGTAATCCGATCAAACTGAAATTTCGATAAAACCAAAATATTTCTTGTATGGGGACCCCTTTAAGTTTTTGAAAATATTTTAGTTTTAGTATTTGTTGTTGATGCCCAGATAGAACTACACATTTTTGAAAATTTCAACTTTCTCGCTATTACGGTGAAAAATTCACAGCTATGAACATTTTAGTGAAACAAGATGATGTCCTCATAATTGAAACAGCAGTAGAAAAATCCAATGGAAGAAATACAACTATCGTTGTTGGTGAAGATGTTGATTTGTTAATACTCTGACTGAACGAACCCCAATTGATAGAATTATTTACTTATTAAAACCAGGGAAAGCTCAGATACAAACGAAAATATATTCTTCGGAAAGTTTATCTGCATATTAAAAATTTCAACCACATATTTTATTTTTGCATGCAATAACTGGCAGTGATGCAACATCAGCAATATTTAAATTATTAGAAAAACGTAACGATTTAATTGCTTGTGCAGAAATATTTAAAAAGATAGACTCTTCTCCAGAGTTCATTACCACAAGTGTTATTCGCGTTCTTCTAGCTGTATATGGAGCTCCAAAAAAATTTGATTCAATTGACTAATTCAGATATTTAAGTTTTGTAAAAAATACATGAAACAATAAAAGAGTACAACTATCTTGTCTTCCTCCAACATCTACTTCTGCATATCAACACTTATATCGTGTATATTATCAAGTCCAAGTGTGGCTAGGCAATCAACTGGACCCAAAAGACTGGGATTGGAAATTAATAAACAACAGTTAGGAGCCAATTCAAACATTACTTGCAGCTGCTCCAGAAAAACTTCTTAACACCATTTTTTGTAATTGTAAGAAGGGTTGCTGTAAAAATTGTTTCTGTAGAAAAACCGGACAATTTTGTTCACTAGTATGCACCAATTTTCAAAGCCAGTCTTGCTGCAATGTGGAATCAAGTGCAGATTCAGATGATGATCTTAATCAGAATAGATCGTGGAAACCACGTTAAAAAAAGCGCCAAATACACTATCCCATTTGGTGGTGCGGAAATTTGTGCATATTAGGTATGTGTATTACGAAATCTTCAACTTTAGACTCCCAATAACTTGAAAATGGTGATTCTTACTAGAAAAAGTTATATAATAGTTGTATGATCTACAATATTGCCCTAGACATTTTTTCGATAGCACTTACCGGAATCTTTGACCTTTGACGTTGAATAACTCTTGTTGCAAACCGCTGATCGATGGGGACTTTTCACATTTTATTTATAACTAGCGTTACTCGGCGTGCGTTGCTACACCACCTATCCAATAATTGGGTGTTTCTTCTAAAAAGCTTTGTTGTAAAATGTGTAATTAATAAATTACGTGAATTGTTTGGGTTTCTGTTGATCACCCGTAAGAAGAGAGTGAAGTGGTTCAGGTGGAGGGAGAATTTCTTCTAATTTGACTTTTCCTTGTAAGCAACACATGCCTTTCGATTCGTCCTTGAATTTCAATGCCAAGCAATGTTCACACTCTACTGACATAGTACCTATTTATTCTAGACGATCGTCCTTGTAAGAAATCGAAGGATCGTAATTCATGGCAGAATTTTCTCTATTTACCCATGAATTAGTAACTCGTGCTGATGATTCTCTCTCTCTCTCAGCTCTATAACTATCCCGAAGCTGACTGAGGCGAGCCTCACGTTCCGTTGACGATTCTTCATCTCTTGCTGAACGTACTTTTTTGGCATTCACTGTACTACGACCTATGTTCGAACGACGACGTCTTCCAGACATGACTTTTTAATTTCTTGATAGTAATAATCAGACTTAAATAAAAAAAATCTAAAATCACATTTGAAGAAACTTTGCTGTGCAAATAATGAGAAGCTGGAATATTGTAGTGACAGTAAATGTTTTTTTTCCATGAATTATAACACTATGCCAACTACATTAATTTTAAAGATAGGCATATACGTATATGTATAGTGAAAATAACAGTATTTCTCCACTATTTAATGGATGTTATTATAAATATAAACCTTCCTCTTCGATCACTCTATCTATTAAAAAAACCGCATCGAAATACGTTGCGTAGTTTTAAAGATTTAAGCTTACATAGGAAAAAAGCGACTTTGTTTTATAATATATATAGATATCATCTTTAAGGCATATACCAATTTTCAGCTCTATGCGAATTATTGCAGAGTTAAATGCTATTTTCACCGGACTAATAGTATTAATGTAATATATATAATATAAATAATAAACAAAATTAAAAAAAAAGTATGGTACTATACGATCCAGTAAACCCACGATCTTGAAATTTGCTTGGTTGGTGACAATGGATTAGAAACTTATAGTTCGAAATTTCAGTTTGATCGCACCACTAAGAGGGTACCTCCCATTAAAATTCATGTTCTTATTAGAAAAGCTCGTTTTTCTTTGTTGCACTATTGAACTGAAATTTAGTTTCTAACATAGGCGCGGTAGAAACAGCAAAACTAGATAATGAGGCGGTATCTCCCATACCCACCATTAAAATTCAGGTTCTTGTTCAAAAAACTTTTTTGATTTTGGTACTATTGAATTGAAACTTAGACACTACAAGTTTTAAATATAGGTGCTGTACATATGTTGGAATCAGCCAAATTGAGCCACTAGGGCGGTATTTCCCAT
This sequence comes from Amiota minor, assembly GCA_037043295.1. NCBI lineage: Eukaryota > Metazoa > Arthropoda > Insecta > Diptera > Drosophilidae > Amiota > Amiota minor. The sequence continues at coordinate 9,482 of JBAMAW010000094.1, read as the reverse complement.
ACAAACTCCAATTTGGTACGGAACCCTTCTTATGCGAGTATGCCGCGAATTTGAGAGATTTTTTATTTTTTTTTTTCTTTGTTTATTCTTTTTCTTATTATTGCGAATTTTCTCGATTGCATCTTAAAGATCAAAAGTTCAGGAGTTTTGATATGAATTTGGGTTATCGCCATAATTTCATACTTAATTAATGAGAAAAAAGGAAAAGCTAGCAAAAATCATCATCATAATCATCACTACATATTATAAAACAAAGTCGCTTTTTCCCTATGTATGCTTTAATCTTTAAAACTACGTAACGTATTTTGATGCGGTTTTTTTTTAATAGATAGAGTGATTGAAGAACCATTAGAAACTTTGGTGGCGGGTCAGTAATGGTCTGGGGCGCATTTACTAAATGTGTGGTAAGCTCGAATTGAAATTTACAAGCTCAAATGAAATGAATGTTTTTGTGCATGACAATGCTCCAATACACAAAAGTCGCCGAACAATAGCGTTTTTGCAAGACTGCTCTGTCCAGATGATGGACTGGCCGGCATGCTTGCAAGACTTAAATCCCATTGAAAATGTTTGGAGAGTATTAGTACGTCGAGTTTATGCTGAAAATATAATAAAAAAATCGAAAATGTTTCCGATAGAAAAAGGTCGATTTTACATGAGTGGAACAAGCTTGACACAACCTTACAAACCCGTATTTTTGAAGTTGGGTGGTGGAAAACCACCGAGGTGGACAGGCGGTGGCGGATTGGTTATTAATTTTTATTGTTGTTTAATATTAAATATTATTTATTGTTTTTGTAAAAAATACTGTTGAAGTAAAGTTTTTTGTTGTTTAAAGATGTAAACGAAGAAAGTGGTAAGCGCACAAAAGGGGAATTTCACAATTTTTGTATTTTTCTTACTAAATAAAAAAAAAAGAAATTAGTGGCAGTAATCGACAATTGAATGCCAATAACCCAAAATTATTTTTGAATTTCTATCTTTAAAACCTAACCAGATATTAAAAAAAAAAACGAAGTGTCTTATAATTGTGATAAGCACCTTAATTACAGAGCTGGAACTTGGCACATTGATTAGTAAGATCAAATAAGGAAAAAGACAAAATTTCAAGCCGATGAATGAATGAATTTTTTGAATAGTCGGCGACATTGAATACCACGAATATTTGGACAGATACGAAGAGGCAGCGTTTTGATATTTAAGTGGACTTATTTGGTATTCACATAAATCATAATATCCATTAGCTCTGTTTGAAACTTTTGTAGGACTCAACAACAGCATCAAACTGCCATACAGACGCAAATAATTTCATATTTGAGAATGCTCTCCTTGCTTTCCGTTGCCGTTTTGTTTTGGTTGATCTACATGAACTCCTATATCCTTCCATAATCTCTCTTGGAGCAACATTTGCGATTTATCATTTGCATCTCTTATTTGCCATTTGTTAAGGCCAATCCGATAAGAAATGTGTAAAACAAACTCAAAAAATCGAATCCAAGAATGCAGCGGACTTACTCTATACTATAGTATGCGAGGCCTTGGATTAAATATTACTGCATTTATAACGTTAGTTAGTTTTTCCATAAATCAGTGTGATTTCTCTTTGTACATATTTTTAATGTAAGCCATTTTTGGTGTTGAATTTTAAACCTTCTAACATTCCTGTTGCATTTTGGCAAGTACTTATTAATCTACTTAGTAAGAGCAGCTATTTTATTGTATACTTCTTGTTCCTACTTTGATTGACATTTTTATTAATTTTTTGCAAAATCCAGTCTCAAATGGCATTATTTTTGCCTTCATTCTTAATCTACACATTAATCATATCAGCGTGACTGAATTCTAGGTTACCTATAAGAAATGAATTTTTTTTTTGAAAAGGAACAAAAAGAAGCAAAAAATATTAATACATACCATCGTATTCTATACATATTCATGAACAAATATCAATTAGTACTTCCGAGGGCCTGCGAGAGCTTATAAACTTTTAATCTACGAAACACATGTTCTTTAGGTTAAGGGTAATTAAAAAAAGAGTATTGCGTATTGCCAAAGGCAGCTTTGGCTAATGTTTTATATTCTACATACCTTAAGCTATGTTTTCCATCACAAACATCTAATAAATTACATAGTTGCTGAAGAGTACAAATTAATTCGGTCCGTTTTTTTGTGTTCAAAAAAGTGTTTTTTTTTATTGAAAAGAGTAGAAAATACATCATTTAAATTATTGTCCGCCGGAAGCGACTACTTTTTCCCATCTCTCTGGTAATTGTCGAATACCATCTCTGAAAAATGAGTCCTCTCTGGCCTCGATCCAATCATTGAACCATTTTTCGATTTCTTCAAAAGACCATCCGTTGGAAAAGCCAGTAGTCGGAAGGAGCAAGATCTGGAGAATACGGTGGGTGGGGTAAGACCGCCCATTTCAGCGTTTCCAGGTAATTTTTGACCGTTAGAGCTACGTGGGGCCGAGCGTTGTCAGGTTGCAAAATCACCTTGTCATGCCTTTCGGCCGTTTTTGGCCGTTTTTGGCCGTTTTTCACGCAATGCACGGCTCAAACGCATTAGTTGTAGTCGATAACGTTCCGCATTAATGGCTTCGTTTGGTTTTAGTAGTTCATAGTATACCACACCCGTCTGGTCCCACCATATGCAGAGCATGACCTTTAAACTGTGGATGTTTTGCTTTAGCGTCGATGTAGACGATGAATGAACGGGTTCGCCAGGCTTGGCATAGTATTTTTTCTTCTTGGGGTTATCGTAGTATATCCATTTTTCAGTCCAGTCTTGTGCTACATCAAGCAATACTGCTGAGCAATATTCTCGCAGTTCAAAGGCAGTTCTTATTTCCGAAGTAACTCTGTTGACTTGCTCAATCGTTCCATGTTTTGCTCGAAAACCAAATTGATGATCTGAGATTGCATTATTGGTTTGCAAATGGCGATTGAGTCTGGCTTTAAGAACCTTCTCAAATAGCTTGGAAAGACATGGAAGCAGACTTATAGGTCTATATGAAGAAGGAGATGTCCTATCCTTCTCGAGCTTAGGAACCATTTTAATAACGGATTTCTTCCATTGCTTTGGAAAGTATCCAATTCGAAGGATAGCATTGAAAAGACACGAGAAAAAAACTATTGCAGCGTTTGGAAGTTCAGTTATCATTTTTGGCACGATTCTTAACCAGCAGATTTTTTGGGATTCAGTTGAGTCCTTATAATAGATACAATTTCACTAGACCTTGTTTTTAATGGAGACATATTTACTGAATTTGTGATTGTCTGGTGAGGAAGCACAAATTTATTAGTAGGTATGTTAGGTTGAAACACGTGCTCCAGATGGTTGGCAAATACATACAAAAATACAAAATACATTAGCCTTCTTTTCAACATCCGTTTCTGTCTCTAATAGGTGAATCCAGCTCCACAGGAGTTTTTAGCGATTTTTGTGCTTTCCAAAGTGAAAATCTAGTGTTTGTGGGTGATAGGTTATAGATATAGTGTCTTTGTGCCTCGAGCTGGTCGCTTAAAAGTGCTTTGGCTAGTTTTTTTGTTGCATCTTTTAGACTTTGTTTAACAGTAGAAGATCTGTACTGTTTCCATTCTCTTCTCAATCATCGTTTAGCAGCAACCAGTTTTTCCATTTCCCTATTTAAGAACGATTTTCTGCTGAACTTGTGAGCAACAATCGCAGATTTGTCAATATCACTTTCAGAGTTGATCGCAGGTGCAATTTCTATGTGGGAACTAATATATTCTTTACATTGCTTTACTTTTATTAGATATAAGTCTATACGGGCGATCCTCAAATATTGGAAAACCAAGTAACACGATATCAACGGGGGAGTGACCGGAAGAAAGTTCATATTGAGAAACTGCTGATATGAGGTTTCTTGGTATATTTTTTGTGATACCAAAGTCGATGATATAGTTTGTTTTTGCAATTTACAAGAGTGCTGTAAAGTTGCCGACCTTTTGGATTTACTAAACGAGAACCCCAACAAGTGTGTTTAGCATTGCAGTCACCGGCCGCCAAAAATCGTGTTCCAAGGCTAACAATGATATTTTTAAACACATCTGTAGATATTGAAAATCGTGGAGGACAATATACAGCAGATAACGTCAGAGTACCATGACGCTTTTGCATCCGAACCGAAGTTGCTTGTATATAATTAGATGAATATGGCTCTAGAGTCTGGTGTTTAATACGCTTTCTTATAATAATGCATGTACCACCATGATCCTTCCCATTCGGATGATTAGTTGTATAAACTACGTAGTCTGGTATAAAGAAGTTGTTTTTGCAAGTCAAATGAGTCACAATTAATTACAACTACCAGCCCTTTACTACTTTTAAGCTGGTAGGTATAATAGTTTCTTTTAGTCTCCGTAAGGTACTTAGTTACAGAACTGTAGTTTGCTTGCGTATAAATTTTGACATTAGTGTCTTTAATATTATCCTTGGTAATTGGAACAAAATGAAAGTTATTATTGCCAACTATTCTTTGCATCTACAAGCCTATTCGAGCTTTCTTCACGAACGTATATTGGAGGAGATTTCGCTGTTTTAGGTTTTGATGAGTTTTTGTCATCAGCAAGTAGTTGGAACCTATTAGTTTCCAAAATCATTTTCCTAGCATTATTATTTTGTTTGCAGGCTTAGTTTACGCTTATTGTGGAATTGTATGTAGCGGTCAATACCTGTCTTCACTGCCGCTTTATTTTCCAGGGTCCCGTTTTGTATACGCTTTTTTTGACTACCTGTTGGATACAGTTGTCTTTTTAAGTGCTTTAGCTTGCGTAGCAGAATTTTTTCTATTGCTTTTTATTAAATGTTTGGGTGTCTGTTGTTGTTACAGTAACTGCATGTGATGACGCAATCGAAGCAGTAGCTGAGAAAACTGTTGGTGTTCCTGAAACAGCTGTTAAAGTAAGAGCTGTGCTTTGTGTTGTGTTTGTTGCAGCATTCAACACAGTTGCTTCTGGGTTTGAATGAAAAAGTGGTTGAGGGGAAGGGCACTGGGCACTCCATGGGAGTGAGTGTTTTGGTCCTGATATCATTAGCGACAAACGAGAAGTAAGCATTTCTCGCTGTCATTACTGGTGCTCTTAGGCTTTGATAAGATGAAAATAAAATAAAATTTATTAGCTGCTAGGTAAAAGTCCTATCAGTAAGACTGCTCGAAGGCGCCTAACATCATAACTTCAAATATTTTTCTTAGGTAAACTTTTTGTCAAAATATCAGCAGGCATCTCATTGGTTGGCATATAAATCAGTATTATGTGATTCTCCTTTACCGCATCGCGGATGGAGTGGTAATTAATGTCGATGTGCTTGAAACGATTGTGGTACACTGGATTCTTAGCCAGCTGTTGAGCACTAATATTGTCACACCTGATCTCCATGGATTTCGATGTTTTCTCGTTAACCTCACTCATCAGCTTGTTTAAATATATTACTTCTTTCGTTGCCGTTGAAAGTGCGATGTATTCTGGTTCCATATTGCTTAATGCAACGCAGTCCTGTTTTTTCGATTCCCACGAAAACGCACTGCCTCCGAGCTTGAATGCGTACCCAGTATATGACTTGCGATTCAACGAGTTGTTGCCCCAATCAGCAGTTTGAGATCGGGTGTCGACGATAAATAGCGCAATAAATGTTTTATTGCCGCCTCGTGTTCTACATGAGTATCCATGTTTCGTTGTGCGAGTTTAGAAACTGAATATAGTATTTCTGGACATGTACTTACCGCTAAATACATTAGTTCGCCGATAACAGCATGAAATTTTTTTTCGTCCACCTTGTTGCATGTGTCACTCTCGCATCGAATGCTAAACCCAATGTCTAATGTTGTGGATTGGTTTGGATTGTTTACGTCAATGAATCCTTCTGGTTGCCGCATATATCTAGACTTCATCACTTAGAGCACTATTCAAGTACACTGTACACGCATCCATTTGATGTGCCTGCATTCAACATTCTGCAGCTAAAGCTAGTAACATTCGTATAGTTGCATAACGTACCACCGGTGTGTATGTTTCAATGTAATCAACTCAAAGTTTCTGGCTGCAGCCTTTTGCAACCAATCTGCACTTCTAACGTTCGATTTTGCCATGTTCATCACGTTTGACGTCATCATCGTTTTGTTCTTTGTAAGCGCATCATTCTCTACACTTACCACTGCTGACCACTCGTTGGTCTGTGCGCCGTTTAAAGCCTCAGTCAACGTCTCAGGAATTTTGATATTAGCTGCTTGGTGCATAGCATTTACCACATTTTAAATTTTTTTGGGACGACCTGGGTTTACTGTTCGCATTAAATGTGGACGGCCTGGACCACATTTAACTGTTTGCACCTCCTCACTGATGACATCGTCCGATTCACCTTGTAAATCATTTGTAAATCAACGGCAGTAACGACAACAACAACGTCAACGGCAACAACGACAACAACAACGGCTGCGGCATCAACGCCAATGATACCAATGGCAACAGCGGCAACATTAATTATACCAACGTTAACAACAACAGCAATGGCAGCAACGTCTTCAGCCAAGTGAAGAGAACTTCGACCATATTTAATACGTCCGCATGCAATGGATCGGTTAAGGAAATCGCGAGTACTTTACCTGAATTTTCTAGTAGACCATTAATTTCTTAGGACATCACCTACACCCTGAAGGCGTTAGTCCGGGTGAAATCAAGACACAATTTCTAAATTTCGGAGACCAACTAACGTGACAGAGGTACGAAGATTTTTGGGTTTGAGTGGTTATTTTCGAAAATTTATTGCTGGATACGCCGTTCTCTCAGAACCGATGCGAAGGTTGTTATGTAAAGGTCACACGTTCCTGTGGGAGCAGCCTCAACAAGCCTGTTTCAACGAAATTAAATTGAAATTAATATCCAAAACAATTCTTACACCGTATCGCGTGGATGCTAAGCAAGAACTTCATACTGACGCTAGTTCAATAGGATTAGCTGGCGTTTTACTTCAATATGAAAATGTAGAACTTAAACCGATCGCATACTTTAGCCGGTCAACAAGTAAAGGTGAATAAAAGTATCATAGCTACGAATTGGAAGCATTGGAAGTTGTCGAATCTCTCGAACGATTCATATATTACATCGACGGGAAAAAAATAAATGTAATCACCGATTGTAATGCGCTCAAAACGACAATGGGGAAACGAGAGTTAATACCAAGAATCGCACGCTGGTGGTTGCGTTTTCAGGAGTTTGACATCGATGTCGTACATAGACCGTCAACGCGAATGAAACATGTAGATGCGTTGAGTCGCACCCCAATTGAATGTGCTCTTGAAATCAATACAGCTGATTTGAAAATTTTGAAAACCCTAATCGAGGAAGCTGATTGGTTATTCAGTATGCAACTCCAGGATCCGAAAATACAACGAATTGTTAGAGAAATGGAATCCATGAAAAAAAACGAAAACAGTGGTTATGTACTCCAAAACCAACGCTTATTCTGGAAATATGCAGATAAGTTACTATGGGTTGTACCCAAAAGATTACGACATAACGTTCTAGTTGAATATCATGACAAAGCAGGGCAAATGAGCACTGATAACAGGATCGCTCGCATTTTGCAATTGTTTTAGTTCCCGAGAATGAGAAATTTCGTCAAAAGCTACATCAAGTCATGTGTTGGCTGCGTATTTAACAAGCGACCAGGAGGACAGCAAGAAGGACGATACCATTATGATAGCATGGAGCCAATACCGTTTGCAACGATTCATTTGGATCACTTAGGTCCGTTTCGAAAAAGCTCCCAACGTAATGAACACGCATTGGTATTAGTCGATTCTTTCAATAAATTCATCAAAATACGAGCCGTTAAAATCACAGCGACAAAACATGTATTAAACGTTTTGTTAGACGTTGCCAGTTATATAGGAATGCCGAATAATACAATTTCAGAAGCTGCTATTTGCTGTTCATCACGGAATTAGGAGTAATCCTCGTTCTTTTTGGGGCATCAGTCTCTTGCCGGTACTTGGTAAAGTGCTGAAGATACTAACAGTATATGTAGTATTTCAAAACAAAGCAATACTGGAAAATTGATACGCAACTGTTCATTAATTGTTTGGGACAAAGTTAATGTCAAACAAGTCTTCCATTGAAGCATTAGATAGAACATTGCACGATTTGCGCCGCACAAACTCAGCTATGGGTGGGTGCACAATATTATTCTCAGGTGACTTTCGTCAAATTTTATCGGTTGTGACAAGAGGTCCCTCTGCTCGTGCTGATCAAATAAACGCTTCATTGATTTCCCTCGGCGTTGCTTAAGCTAGAGTGGGGGTCACAGGTGGCGGATAGTGGACGGCCTGCAGATATGTAGGTTAGCTGCGAATATTGAATAAGCAGTCCCCGACCAATGACCAATAAAAATGGAAGGGGTAGTTTAAAAGGCTACATACTCTAGTGAAATTTTCGTGACAGGGCGAGTGAAAACCGCCCTTTAATTATGTTTTCGTTTGTTTATTTAATTAAATCCAAGAGCGTCTGTTCCCAGATTGGGCGGCTTCTTGGTCAGTGTCTGAACCTGGAAGGTCGGCTGTGTTACATAGCCTGTCGGTAGGCTTAAAACGATATGGGAAGGCACCCAGAAATAAAACCACGATGAATAAGAAAGAAAAAAAATTATTTACGGTGCAGGGAGTCGGATTCCCAGTATCGGCGGCTTTGGAGGGTGCGCAAGCGGGCCCCGGGTTGTCGTCATCAAGCAACCGCAATGCTACGGAGGTGTACTCGTCCTCTGTAGCACATAATGCTACAAGAACAAAAACTACTGCAGCGATGGGAAACTTGGTCGCTGCAGCGGACAAAGCTACAAGCCGGGGAAGTGGACGATCCTTTCAGTCGCAGCAGGTGCTGGATAAGGGCATCAAATCGAGGCCGGATGCTCTCATCAATTCGGCATCCGCGAATTCGTCTTACGCGGATATCTTGAGGAAGATCCGAAGTGAGCCAGCGCTTAAGAGCCTAGGAGAAAATGTCAAGGCTGTTCGACGCACCGTTAAGAATGAGTTGCTGCTAGAGCTCAAACGGGTACCAGATTGAAATGCCTCAGAGTTTCAGACGGCAGTGGAGGAAACTCTAGGCAATGCATTTCCGTTTCAATATTATTTAATGTATTAATTTCAGTTGGTATATTTAGAAAACCTGCTAACGCCTTGCTTGTTGTAGGAGCCCTTTAAATTTTTCAAAAATTTGTTTTTTATCTACTTCAGATATTTGTAGGAGTTTATTAGTAGGTGGGGAAAGGAAGAGGGCAATTTTGTGGTAAATGGTTAAATTTTCCATAAGGATGGTTTCTACAAGGTTTCCTAGCTCTAATTTAAATTCTATTGTCATTTTCGTATCAGTTGAATCAGAAATGTGTGAGATAAATGGTTGGTTTTTTACTACCCTCAAGAATTTTTGAAACGTCTTCAAATTCCGCCAAAATCTTTAGGAGGG
>JBAMAW010000087.1:0-42932 GCA_037043295.1 Amiota minor | reverse complement strand
GCGCGTTATGAGCCAGTGTTGCAACTAGAGAAACTTTGTTGGTGAATTTATTACAGACCCTGAATCAAACAATCTTAATGATGCAAAACTCTTTTCATGAGATGATGAAAATCCAAATGAAAATTTAGGATAAGTTAAATTCCCCATAATGGCTCATATAAAAATAACTCACTGGAACACAAACGGCATTTTACAGCACAAACTAGAGTTGATGAAGTATCTAGAGGACAACAATGTAGATGTCATGTTAGTCTGTGAGACTCATTTGACTAGCAAAAACAACTTCTTTATACCAGACTACTTAGTTTATACAACAAATCATCCGGATGGAAAGACTCATGGTAGTACATGCATTATAATAAGAAAACGTATTAAACACCAGACTCGAGAGCCATATTGATCTTATTATCTACAAGCAACTTCGGTTCGGATGCAAATACGTCATGGTTATCTGACGTTATCGGGTGTATATTGTCCTTCACGATTTTCAATATCTGCAGATGTGTTCAAAAATTTCATTGAAAGCCTTGGAGCACGATTTTTGGCGGCCGGTGATTACAATGCTAAACACACTTATTGGGGTTCTCGTTTAGTAAATCCAAAAGGTCGGCAACTTTACAGCACTCTTGTCAATTGTAAAAATAAGCTAAACTTCGCTTCTCCGGGTAGGCTGTAGGCCGGCGAATCTAAGAAAAACTCCCGATATCATCGACTTCGGTATCACAAAAAATATACCTAGGAACCTCATATCAACCTCATTATGATCTTTCATCCGATCACTCACCCGTTGATATCGTTTTACTCGATTTTCCAATAGTTGAGGATCGCCCGTATATATATATTATAACTAATAAAACTAATTGGTTGCAATATAAAAAATATATTAGTTCTCACATAGAAATTACACCTGCGATCAACTCTGAAAGTGATATCGACAAATCTGTTAATGAGCTTTGTTTTTTGTGCATTCTTTATTATTTATTGAATCACTTTGCATACAACACAAAGCCTAATAATAATTGAGAAATCTTAAAAACGAACTAATGAATTCTTAAAAGTTTCTATAGTGGTGATCTAAAGATACTTTCCAGTGTTGCGTGGTCCTCCCAGGTTTATGGGGCAGGAAAGTCATTCCGACGATGGCGCGTGCGACAACTCATATAAGATAGTGATCGCGCTAGTGGATTAGGATGTTCCGAGAGCTTAACAAGATCTTTTTGTTTCATTTGTTCCAATTCGGTTTTAATTAGTGGGACGCAGTCACCGACTATCTCTCTTCGAGTGCGGACGTCAGTGCTTCCCAGTTATCAGTTACTTGTTATCAATAATTAGTTTTGCTTTTGTGATCATCCTCAACTGATATCTAATTATCACATTATTTCTCTTTTTCTTATCCCCTACCGCGTACGTGTGCATATTACTTTTGTGTGTGGTTGCAAATTTTTTTGGTAATCATGGCCCCTGGGCCTCCCAATCTTGGGGATAACCGCTTTGATATTCTTAGCGTTAGCCCCAAAGCAAAAAAGAAGAGACAATTCCAAAAATTCCCGACGATTTCCCCAATCTACCTGAAATTGCCCAACAAAACCCCAAATTTATAATCGTTGCCTCCAAAAATACCGACAAAACCCTTTTCCGAATATTCGTGCTTCGCAGTACATCGTGCCTTAAACCTTATCAGCAAAGACATAGTATCGATCTCGACCCTCCGAGATGGTAATTTGTTAATGCTGGTAAAAAACAAGATTGTAGGTGATAAATTCTTAAAAACAACGACATTGCCAGGTCTTTGCGACATTGAATGCAAACTGCATGAAAGTCTTAACTTCGTAAAGGGCACTATATATGCCCCTTATCTAAATAACATCCCTGAATCCGAAATTGTTGACGAATTAAAGTCGCAAAATGTTCACTCCATCTTCAAATTCACCCGAAACATAGAAGGAACCCCAAAACCTACTGGCGTCATACTTATCACTTTTGATCTATATAACTTACCCAGTAAACTTGACATTTCTTGGCATTCCGTCAAGGCCAGGGAGTACATCCCCAATCCGATGAGATGCAAGACCTGCCATCTTTTGGGTCACACTGTAAAACACTGCAAGAATTCTGCCACTTGCGCAAACTGTAATCTTCCTCCCCACACACCCGATCAATGCACACGCACTAGTTGCGCTAATTGTAACGGGGATCATCCCGCCTCTTCACCGTCTTGCCCGAAATATCAAGCACAAAGGGAACTGCTGAAAATAAAAACTATAAGAAAGTGCAGCATGAGAGAAGCAAAGATAATGCTTAAACAACAACAATCTTCTACTACTGTTAGCGCACATGCTAGCTTCGCGGCTATCGCTGCTTCTGACGTCTCTCTGCCCCCCGCAGCCAACAATTCAACAAACTATAGACCCATCAATACTGTTCATAAACAGAATAATTTAAATAGGCTTATCAGCACCGTTCCCCATTCCCCTCTTCCCCCAGCAGTCCACACTGCTCTCCCTGATTCTTCTAAACCTTCAACTTCAACAAAAACACAAAACAACACAACTACAACAACACTCAAAAATACCTCTGATGCGTTAGCATCCAATTACAAATCTATCAATCAAATAAAACAAAAAAAATCAATCTTCACAACCGACTCAATCCCCTCACTTGAGTCAATATCAAACACCACTATCCAATTTCCTGATTCTGACGAATCAATGGGAGAACCTGACTTGTAGTCAAGCCCCCTTCCATTGCTTCAATTCATCTTGGAAACATAATACATCCCTACTTTACCTTTGAAATGTCTATTATAATTTTACAATGGAATATTAATGGCATTTTCAACAACTATAATGAACTTTTATTACTTATAAATGATTACTCACCTGATGTTTTATGTTTGCAAGAGACCCACTTGCCCCATAATTTTACTAACTTTATCTGCCCCAAGGCATATATAGGCTACTTTTACAATCATCCTCATAACACATCAGCCAAACAAGGGATAGGCGTGCTTATTAAACGTCACATCCCCCATAAGCATACCATAATAAACTCCAACCTTCTCTGCTCTGCCCTACAGCTAAACCTAAACAGCCCTATCACAATCATAAACACTTATATCCCCCCCCATCAAAACTTCTCAACCAACGATTTAATAAACACTCTCCAGCAAGTTAAGGGACCAATAATAATGTTAGGTGATTTCAATTCTTGGAGCCCCTTATGGGGTTCTAACCTGGTCAACTCACGTGGCAGAAACATTGAGCGAGTCATCACTACTGCCAACTTGGTTCTGCTTAATAATGGTTCCCCTACTCACTTTTCTTCCCACAGTACTTTTACTCATGTAGATATTACATTAGTATCCTCAAATATTGCCCACAGATGCACATGGTCCATATTTAACACCCTACATGGCAGCGATCACTACCCAATCACACTAACGTTTGCCTCTAACTTTTCCCCAGACAAAACGCCACCTTTGCCTAAATATAAAACAGACCGTGCCAATTGGGAACTTTTCCAAAGCAAATGTGTCAGTATCTCTGATTCTTGGACTATGGGTTGTATAAATAAGCAAGTTGCCGTATTAACAAAATGTATAAGAGCCGCTGCGAATTGCAGTATCCCCCAAACCAAACGAGTCCCGCTTAAAGCCAAACTGCCCTGGTGGAATAGTTCCCTACAAAAACTCAGAGATAACAAACAGTCCCTTTTTCATATTTACAAAGGGCATTTATCTACTACCAACCTCATAGCATATCGTAAAGCAAAAGCCTTGTTTAAAAAAGCTGTACTTTCGGCCAAACGGAACTCTCTCGAGAATTTCACCTCTCGTATTTCCCCACTTTCCACAACAAGGAAAGTCTGGTCCGACATCAAAAGACTAGCAGGCGTCCCTCCAACCCCACTCAAATGTATTAAATCCGCCTCGGGACTTCTGACCAGTTCCAATCAGATAGCCGAAACTTTTGGCCATGCTTGGGCAAAGTATTCGGCGGACGATAATTTCTCGCCCATATATATTCAGCATAAAAATTCATGCCTAGCAGGCTCATACTCCCCAAATCGGCTATCTGCATCCGCCAGACACCTGGAAGCCAATTTCACCATGATTGAAATGGAAGCTGCGATTCATTCCGCAAAAGGGAAGACTCCCGGTTCCGATAGGATATCATATCCCATGCTAAAAAACCTACCAATTTCTCTAAAGATTAAACTTCTTGATATCTTTAATAATATATTTCATTCAGGTACTTATCCACACACATGGAGATCAGCCATTGTTATTCCAATCTCCAAACCAAACAAGCCACCCCACGAAATCGGTAGTTTCCGTCCAATTTCTCTATTATCCTGCCTTAGTAAAACGTTGAAAAAAATAATCGCTCGTAGGTTAATGTGGTTCATTTCCCGAAATAACCTAATTTCCCATAACCAGGTAGCATTTAAAAAGCAACACAGTACTATGGACGCATTATTGCGTATTCAACACTTCGTGTCGGATGCCCTTTCGTCAAAAAATCATGTCTCCCTCTTGGCGACTGATTTTGAAAGGGCCTTTGATCGCGTGGGGCTACATGCAGTGCTCAATCGGCTTGAACTTTGGGGAATTGGTCCAAGGCTTTATAACCTTATAAAGGCTTTTATGACCAATCGTACCTTCAGGGTTAGAGTCAACAACATCATCTCTAACACCCACAAACTGATGAATGGCATCCCCCAGGGTTCTCCACCTTCAGTGCTCTTATTTACAGTAGCGTTTGAGCAAATTAACTCCATTCTTTCCAGGTATAAAAACATTAACATTTCTATCTACGCCGATGACGCCATCTTCTATACTAAAATCAGAAATACTGATACTGTGAAAAACGTATTCTATAAAATCCTAAATGATTTAGAATCTTGGGGAGCCTACTCGGGAGCATCTTTATCCATCGATAAATGTCAACTTTTGCACATATGCCGGAAACACAGATGTAACTTTCCGGATATGTACCTAAACAACAAATGCATTAAAGTTGTTAAACAACTAAAAATACTTGGCATAACCTTTGACTCCAAACTACTTTTTAAGCAACAATGTATTATTTTAAGAAAGCAATTAGAATCTGGATTAAACATTATTAAATTTTTAAGTTCCAAATACTCCCATGTCCACATAAACACCCTCGTAAACATCACCCGCGCCCTTATGCTCTCCAAAATCGACTATGGTCTCCCTATCTTTGGATGGTGTGCTAAGTCCCATATGAAAAAAATACATCCACCATATCACGCAGCTGTTCGCAGATCGATCAACGCTTTCCCCACATCTCCCACTGCCTGTATCCTAGCAGAAGCCGGGCTACCCAGCATTGAGGAAAGGATTGTGGAAACCACGATGCAGCTAATTCCCAAGCTCTACACGACACCCAATCCACTGCTAGCAAAGGCTTTTGTCGGCATCTTCAAACAAAAGCGGCAATATAAATGCATTTCTACTATCAGACGATGCGTCAAGTATAGTACGGAACTGGAATTGCCACCACCCCAACTTTCCAACTTTGTAAAGCCCAAGCCAGATTGGGCTCGGAATCAGCCCAGCATCAATACCAGTCTGCATGTAGCAGCCAAAAACAATACTACCAGCTCAGAATACCTGGCGAGATTTCTAGCGCTGAAAGAAAAGCTCGGGGATATAAATTGGCTCTACACAGATGGGTCAAAAACACAACATAATACTGCATTCGCTGTTGTCGACAATTCGGAAAAGATCATAGTTGGGGGGTCCCTCCCACCTTATAATTCTATATTCACCGCCGAAGCCTTTGCCCTACTAAAAGCTTGCCAATTTGCTATAAAACAAAGCGGGAAATTCGCTATATGCTCAGACAGCCTATCCTCGATATTAGCCATACAAAATCGAGAGCATAACGATCACACAATTCGGGAAATCCAGAAAATTTGCACCATACACCACCAAAAAATCACCATTCTTTGGGTTCCCAGCCACCAAGGTATTTGGGGAAATGAATGCGCTGATGAGGCAGCCCGGCACATCAGCTCTGCCCCAACATACGTCTTCACACCAACGAGCTCCAGAGATTTAAAAAACCTGGTTACTCGTCATCTGCATATGAAGAAGTTGACAGGATGGGGACAGTTCCTCCACGGGTACTCTTCCATCAACCCAAATTGCGACAAAATCGATCTTCCTACAAACTCATCCAGACGGGCATGCACAGTTTTCATTCGTCTGCGTATTGGACACACTCAAATCACGCACCAACATCTCCTCAAAGCTTCAGATCGTCCACCATGCCCGTTTTGCGGAACTGATCTCACCGCAAAACATCTACTTGACTCCTGCCAACATTTGGAGAGCCTAAGGGTCTCCCTTTTTGGTTCCATATCCCCATCCCAACTTTTAAATACTCCTTCACCATTAAATATCTCCAACATACATAATTTCTGTAAAAAATCCAACCTTACAATTTAATCATTACATTATTACATTATTATTTTACATTAAATCCCTTACAAACTATTATGAAATCGCGAGTCGTAGGCCCCAGCAGCTAGATACTCGTTAAAATTAGTATTAAGTTTAGTATTATATATTAGATTTAATTATGATAAATAAAAAATAAAATAAATAAAAATATTGATCACTACTTTGACCTCAACCCCTTTTTCTTCCAGGGCACTCTTAATATCCCTACAGTCAATAGATTGTAATTACAACTACAAGCCCTTTACTGCTTTTGAGCTGATTGGTATAATAGTTTCACTTCGTCGCTCTAAGGTAATTGGTTACAGAACTGCAGTCTGCTTCCGTATAAATTTGGACCTTAATTTCTTTAATATTACCCTTGGTAATGGGGACAATATGAAAGTTATTATTGCCAACTATTCTTTGGATACCATCTACAAGCCTATTCGAGCTTTCTTCACGAACATATATTATAGGAGGTTTTGCGGGTTTAGGTTTTGATGAGTTTTTGTCATATTTTTTGTAGGTTCATTCTTTTCAGCAAGTAGTTGGAATCTATTACTTTCCAAAAGTGTTTTCTTTGGATTATTATTTTGTTTTTGCGGGCTTAGTTTACGTTTTTGTGGATTTGTATGTAGCGGTCAATGCCTGTCTGCACTGCCGCTTTATTTTCCAGGTTTCCGTTTTGCATGCGCTGTTTTTGACTACCTGCAGGTGATACAGTTGCCTTTTTGATTGCTGTAGATTGCATAAAAGAATTTTTTCCGTTGGTTGATGCCGTACTCCTTAAACTCCTTATTTACAGGATAACCTCTATAATTAGCTGTATTATTGTCCCCACAGTTACTGCATTAAGATCGGGATTATCGCGAGCACGTTGCGGTTTCATGCAACTCTCCACAAGCTACGCATACTGAACGAAGGGTGCAATAAGATATTGTAAGGCCAAATTCCTGGGAATGTGTGCATGGCACAGGATTTATTCGTTTGTGAGGCTCCTCCACAGTTGCCCTACGATGAAGTAAATATTTAGGGTTGTATATGGGATGCACTTTATTTTTCCTTAAATGTTGCAACTTTGGGGCCAACTCAATTTTGTACAATGGCTGTGGAATTTTATTTTTATTAAAAATATTGATCACTACTTTGACCTCAAACCCTTTTTCTTCCAGGGCACTCTTAATATCTCTACAATCAACAGAGGGTAAAATGCCTTAATTACAACTACCAGCCCGTTTAGGTGCTACCATGTGCAGTGTTTTAAAGTATTTTTTTAGTGTTGTTATTTTTTTAGTGCTATGATCGTGAAGCGGGTGACAATCATCAACAATCAACAATGCTGAGGAAGGATCTGAAATGGAGCTCGTTGAACGTAGTGCTTGCTGGACGGATGCTTGGTGTTAGAAGCAGGTGATTATGATAATAGAGACTTTGGTTGCGTCTGTGATCGTGCTA
Organism: Amiota minor; assembly: GCA_037043295.1. Classification (NCBI taxonomy): domain Eukaryota; kingdom Metazoa; phylum Arthropoda; class Insecta; order Diptera; family Drosophilidae; genus Amiota; species Amiota minor. Next base: position 35,005 of record JBAMAW010000087.1, on the reverse strand, counting down.
AAAATGTTAGTGCTGCTAGTTAACAACGATTTCGATATTTGTTGTATCTTAAAATATCTCGTTCGTTCGTTAATTATTTGTGCATTATTTTTCATTTGTTATTTTGATGTTTGCAATATTTAATATTTTCGTTTTTGTTTTGTACATTGTTTTACTTTTGTTGTTTTGATGTTTGCAATATTTCAGTTTTTCGTAGTAGTTTTGCATATTGTTTTACTATTATTGTTCTTCCTTTTTTTCTTATCTTCTTCGTTTCTCTTTTTGCTTGGAATTTTTTTTTTCAATGGTACCAATAAAAGAAATCGATATCTAGTGATCTTAGTGAACAATAACAATAATCTGAATCTTAGTATTTACTATTGTTATTATTTAATAACAATAATCTTAGTTTTAGTGCTTAATTCAAATTTTTTTATATTATTTTTGTGAATTAATTTCTCTGATTGTGCTTTTATAGTGTTTTTTTATTTTCTACGACATTTCTTTTTATATCTTGGTGTAAGTTTTCATCATAACCTTTTGTTCATTTGAACATAAATCTCTTCCCCTGGCTCATAATCTGAATTTTGTTTACAATAGAAATTCTTCTGTGTTCTTTACTGACTATTTCCTGTTCCTGATTATGGGATGTTATGTCTTGAACTCTTTTTTGGGTAAAACTTATTTTATAAGATAGATGTCCTGTACCATTATCGGGAGTTAAAAAACCATTAACCATTAGGTCTAATCTTTGTTTCATGATTATTTTGAGATATTTTCCTAAGTAATTTGGCTTTGTGATAAAATGTCTTTTGTAATTAGGGAAAGGTGTTTCAAAAGTATAGTTGGCTTGATCACCTATTAGCAAGAGAATTTGTTTTTTGAATACGTTTACAGGTACTTCCATGGCTGTGATTAAATTATGTATAGAACTGTCATTGCTGGGTACTGTAGCGGATGTACTATTGATTTGGGGAATCGGGCGTCCGCCACCACGTTCGATTTTCCGGGTTTGTATTTAAGTTCGTAGTTGTATTTTTCCATAAAACTTTTCCATCGTTTAAGTTTTCTATTATGGTTCTTATTGCTCATGGCAAAAGTTAGAGGCTGATGATCTGTGTAGATCACAACTTTCGCTGTACCTTGCAAATAAACTCTAAGTTTTTGGGAATTATTCAAGAAAAAAGGTAGCCTGGTAAATACATATTTTCCACCATTGACAGCAAAAGCTGTTTTCTCGATGTCGCTTTCCTTCAACTTTATTTGGTGGAACCCACTCTTTAAATCAAGAACTGAAAAAAATTTGTGAGATGATGTCGCCAATTTCGGGGATGGCATATCTATCAAATACCGTAACGGAATTTAATTTTCTATAATCGATTACCATTCTGTATTTTTTTACTCCAGAAGCATCGATCTTCATGGGCACAACCCATGTATGTGCATTATACGGTGGCCGTGAAGGTCTGATTATGCCGTCTCGCAGCAGTTCCTGAACTTGATTCTCTACTTCTTGTTTCAGTGATGCTGGGTGTGGATATTGTTTCCTGTAGTCGGTTAATAAGTCAATTTTATGTTTGGGTCAGAAAAGAAGTTGCTAATGAATTAATGAGTTCAGATATGCCTTGTTTTTGTCCCTCTGTCATGTGATTTGTACGAACTTTTATAGTATTTACTGCATGGATTTGTAAGTGTTTAATTTGAATTTTTTTTATTTCATTTATAGCTGGGATGTCTGCTTTAACATCTATAACAGCGAATCATTACCTAAGATACCGTAAGGTTGTTAATGTGAGTAATAGGAAAAATTTGACTGGAAAGTCATGTAAGCCAAAAAGGTTAATAAATGTAAGTATGTTGCTTTATTTTTGTCTGTCCTCCGATAGAATTTGCATATAAATTTTGCTCATTTCCAATTGGATTTCTTACTATGGTAGGTTGGAAATAATTCTGGTTTGATCCAGTGTCTATTAAAAATTTAAGAACTTCCCCGTTTTACATTGGAAGTTATGTAGCGAGGAACTGTTCAATCTAAAAAATCTATGTCAGAGGTGTCTATGGGATTTGGGTCAATGTCAATATCCACGTTTTCGTCATTGCAATTCATTTTTAAAAATTGGTTTGCAATTCCCATGTATTGTTTTGTTCACAAGTGGAAAGGTATTCCTGTTCATCACTGTATGTCTCAGGCTGTATCTCAGGTGCATGTTCAACGCTTGTGTTTATGTGAAACTGTCACTGTATTTTTTGTGATACTCTGTCATACTCAAAACCGGAAGGGCGTTTAGTGAAATAATTGTTTGGCCTGCTCGTATAATTCACATTTCTAATCTGTGTATTTGAATATATTTCCACGGGTGTAGAACTAGGTTATGTGGTTGTAGATTTTTAAAGAATTGTTATTGAGGAGTATTGTTGATTTAATGGAGGATTAGGCGAATGGTAAAAGTTTTGCTGGGAGTTACGCCATGAATTGTTTGTGGTTATTGGTTTTTGTCTATTCTGCATTTATTGACTATTAACATATCCATATGCCTGTCCCATTAGAGAATTATAATTTATTTATTATTGCAAGAACTCTTTCTTCATTTTTTTCGTTTACAAGAAAATCATTTTATCAGTTTCATGGTTTAGGATACTCTACTATCTTGATAAACCGTGTGGTCTCTACTAAATGGTTGATCTCTTAAGATCTCAGCATCCTTCATAGGAGGCCTAGCGGGATTACTGGATTCCTAAACTAAGACTCCTCGAACTATTTCGGCTATAACTTGCTTCATTTCTGAAATGATTGGGGTGACTGCTGATATGATTCTCTATTTAGGGAATTAATTAATTAATTAAGCTGTAATGATTTTATCGTATTGTCCGTCATGTTTTTGTTAATAATAGCTTATCTAATTCTAATAATATTGTAAATCCAAAACTTTCAGTGTTACTTATTTCTAGTTTTCTGTTTCTTAATTAATTTAAATAAAAATAATAATTAAATAATTTTAATATGTTTTCCAAACAGTTACTACTGATTTTCTATTTCTTAAGTAATTGATTCAAATATAAATTTATCGATACCTATTTCTAAATTACTGTTACTTTAATAATTTTAATTTTAAAAAAAAAATTTCTTTCCAACGGCGGCTGATAGGATGTATTCCTTTTCTTTATTTAATATCCTGAAATCCTAACTCGCACTTTTCCACGTGGTACCCTACGGTCGGACACAATAAGGTTAGCGGCAATAAATCCGGTAAAGTCTTTTTTTTTAAAACCAACAGAAGGTCTGTGTTGCTCATCGAGGCACTACCAACTGATTGCTTACATTTTTGACTGCTCGGGCGCCAGTTAATTTATTTAAATTTTTAGTTTATTAATAAAGGACAATGTTCACATTCTTAAATTTTAATTTATTAACAAGTAGAACAATGTACTGCTCTTTTCCAAGCACACGTTTTTTCTTTGATCGTAATAAATGTTTTCAAAGATGGTGCCAAGTTAAAGGTGTTACCATGCGCAGTGTTTTAAAGTATTTTTTTAGTGTTGTTTTTTCGGAGTTGATCTTTCATTATTGGGTGTTAACTGGTATAATAGTTTTTCTTAGTTACAGAGCTGTAGTTTGCTTCCGTATAAATTTGGGGCTTCGTTTCCTTAATATTACCCTTGGTAATAGGGACAATATGAAAGTTATTGTTGCCGACTATTCTTTGGACATCATCTACAAGCCTATTCGAGCTTTTTCACGAACATATATTGGAGGAAGTTTTACGGATTTAGGTTTTGGTGAGTTTTTGATTTGAATTGACGTTTTTTGTAGATTTACATGTAGCGTCAATGCCTGTCTTTATTTTCCAGGGTCCGTTTTTGCATGCGCTGTTTTTGACTACCTGCAGGTGACAGAGTTGTCTTTTTGATTGCTGTAGCTTGCGTAAAAGAATTTTTTCTATTGGTTGATGCCGTAACTGTTTCAGATGATTCCCTATTTTCGCTGTTTGCTGCTGATGCTGTTACTATGCAGTTAGCTTGTTCAAGCATTGGGTGTTTGTTGCTTGTTCAAGCATTGGGTGTTTGTTGCTATGATGACACAATCGATGCAGTACCTGAGAACACTGTTGATGTTTCTGAAAATGCACTAGCTGTTGAAGTAAAAGCTGTGTTGCGTTTGTTGTAGTTTTAACCGCAGTTGTTTCTGGGTTTGAATAGAAAGGAAGTTCAGGGGAAGGGAACTGCGCACTTTATGGAAGTGAGTGACTAGTATCATTAGCGACAAACGAGAAGCATGCATTTCTCGCTGTCAGTACTGGGGCTGTTTGGCTTTGATAAAAAGTATTTATTAATTGCGAGGTAAACGTCTGATCAGCAAGACTGCTCGAAGACGAATGATATTTGAAAGAATATTTTTGAAAAGTATGTTGGAACTCCGGGACATCCTGGAAGCCATACCTAACCACCAATTTGGCTTTAGAGCGCACCATAGAGTTCAAGAGCAACTTCATCGTGTTCATCACATTCTTACTGCGTTTGAGTTAAAACAATACTGCTCTTCAATTTTCTTGGACATTAAGTAGGTCTTTGATAGGGTATGGATGGACTTTCTGCTTTACAACATTAAACTCCTTCTTCCAGCTAATCAGCATTGCCTAATAAACAGCTATTTGTGTGGTCGAACATTCTTTGTCAACGTGCGTGATACAAGGTCGTCAAGAAGAAATATTGGCGCTGGCGTGCCGCACCTTTTCTACACTATCTATATACAGCAGATATTCCATCGATAGACTCAGATGAAGCCACCATTGCTACATATGTTGATGACACAGCTGTAAACTCTTTATCGGCTCAGGAAGACTCAGAAATACTGCAGGATTTCTTGCATAGATTCCATACCTAGGCCAAGCTTTAGAATACAGGAATTAATGCGGAGAAATCAGCAAACTGCGTTTTTACATTAAGACGTGGCACTTGTCCAGTCGTCATGGATCAAGTTTGTTATAAAGGACTAATCCTGGACAACCGACTCACATGGCGAGCTCATATAAAATCGATATTGCATATTGTTATGCGAAATTCCGAAGACTTGGTTGGTTGCTTCGGCCATCTAGTAGATTGTCACTCAACAATAAGAACACAATTTACAGACTAGTAGTGTCCCATGTCTGGTGTTACACGACTCAAATCTGGGGTCCTGCTGCTGCCAGCAACATTCAGAGAGTTCAAGGCGTTTTTGCAAGACTGCTCTGTTTTTTCTGATTGACTGGCCGGCATGCTCGCCAGACTTTAACCCCATTGAAAATGTTTGGGGAGTATTAGTACGTCGAGTTTATGCTGAAAATAAAAAATTCGAAAATGTTTCCGATCTAAAAAGGTCGATTTTACATGAGTGGAACAAGCTTGACCCAGCCTTGCTTCACAACTTTATAAATTCAATGAAAACCCGTATTTTTCAAGTTGGGAAAAAACCGAGGTGGATACCGATGTATTAATATATATTGTTTCTGTAAAAAATACTGTTGAAGTACAATTTTTTGTTGTTTTAAGATGTAAAAGAAAAAAGTGTCTTATAATGTTGATAAGCGCGCAAAAGGGAAATTTCACAATTTTCGTATTTTTTTGATAATTATTTACTAAATAAAAAAAAGGAATTAGTGGCAGTAATCGACAATTTAATGCCAATAACCCAAAATTATTTTTGAATTTCTATATTTAAGATATTTAAAAAAAACGAAGTGTCTTATAATTGTGATAAGCAGAGAGAGCGAGAATTCTATTGACACAAACTTAAAAAAAATACTCCCAGTGCAGGACTAGAACTCCACGCCTTCGATATAAAAATAAAAAAAAAATATATTCCCAATGCAGGATTCGGACCCCACGCCATCGGTTTGTCAGTCCTACACTCTAACCAGTAGAAATAAAACAGACGATTCTATTTTTAGTATAATTTTTTGAAATTTCACTCATGCCCATAAAAAGCTACGCACATAAAGGAGTTAAATTTGAGTACACATTCATAAATTACCTTTGTTGGCAATCTGAATGTGCTTCTTTCTGCACGTATCTAATGTAGACAATATTATATAACTACAACACCAAATTGTATTCACATTTGTCCTTTCATTAAAGTACATTATCTGCATCATATTTTTATATTTATTTTAAAAATAAAACCGTTTCGCAAATTTTTTTTTGCTATGTTTGTCAATTTATTTTATCATTTTGTGCCCACAAATAATGAATATTATAATGGTCGCTCAAATTTTGTCTACCACAACAACAGAGAACATGACCAAAGTGTGGTGTTGGTGTTTAAGATAACATTAAACATTTAATAAATTGCTAACTTATCTCTGGTGATCAGGCACTTGTTGTTTACATTTTTCTCACAATTTCATCATGTGCCCAGTTGTTGTGGGAGACAAAATTTTATCTACCAATTCCAACTTTTCCCTTAGATTTTCCAAAGAAATTTTTGTATTGTTAGCAGAACTAAAAGTGTATGCAAAATTTCAGCTCAATCGGATGCTAAGAAATGGTGTTAATTCAGCGTGCAAAATATTAATTCGTCGACAGGACTTTGTGACCTAAATAAAACTATTTAATAAGATAAAGCCGTAAAGATAGTCAATAAGATTTAAATGATAATTGTAATTGCATTAACACGAACATACTTGTATAAGCAATGATCGATAGAAGAAGAACATTTATTGTGATTTTGAAAGTGAACCACGCACAACACTGGAGAATCGTTATTAATGATCATGAGGGAAATAAGATGGACCGTAAGAAATGATGCCGACATCGCGATGTTGGCGATTCGACAAACACTGCTACTAATATTGATGATTCAAGAAACATTTCTACTAATATGTAAGATTCGACATCAGAAATGGGATCGGCCTCCCTGCCTGCAGCGTCAGAAGGTGTTCTATTATTAAGCTTCAAAATAAAAATTTTATTTTTTATTTTTTAAGCTTGCAAAAGCCTTGCAGTCTTCAACACCAGGCACACAGCAAGGCAAGACTCTTGCGCTTCCTAAGTTTAACCCTGACTTGCACACGCTTCAGCATGGTGTTCTACAACCGACATCATCTTAAATGAGAATTCGTTGGATGGAAGCCAGATGAGAATTGCGAAGTGCCATTTCTGTGAAAAAAAGAGCACATAGGCGGAATGTAAAGCAAAAAACAACAAGGTCGGCCTATTTAGGCAAATGTGTTGTATGGTGGTGGTACAAATTATACATGCTACAAATGCAGTGAGCTGGACCAATCTGTATTCTATCAGAGAAAAACACGCATACAAATATTTCGGTCTCAGTGTTGAAATGCTGTATGTGTACTGATTATACCCTAAACATAAGCCAAATCAATAATCAAATATTTCAGAATGCTCTATCACAGAGTGTTGGCAAAAACGTGATCTACGGGGTACGTGAAGAGTATATCAACTGCGGCATAGGCGAAGTTAAACATCTTTTCGCTCGAAGTTCATCCGTAATGTCTATGCATAAGAACAACTGAGGTCACGAGATATGTTGATCAATCATTTCTTGTGGTATACTTGGCATTGTTGTAAGGATCTCAATGAATCCGTTCAAAAAGCTTGTAGTGAAGAAACTGTTGGAATAAACGGTAGTGAAGAGACCGTTGAAGGAGACGATAAATGTTAAACAAAGATAAGCAACAAAAAATGGGCCAAGTGCCAGTCAGATTTGTACACGGAGGGTTCGGTACCAGTTTGGGGTTTGTATGGGAGGTACACCCACTTGACAGTATAAGTTTCTGATATATAGCCACCAACCATCCAAACCATTTCAAACTCGTGAGATTACTGGATCGTACAGCGCCATACAAACCAAAATGTTTCTTGTATGGGAACGCCTTTCAGTTTTTGAAAATATATTAGTTTTAGTATTTGTTACTGAAGCCTGGATAAAACTACACACTCTATGAAAACTCTGTAGCTATTACGGTTCATGAGGTATGACCCGGAGACGGACGGACGAAGTCTCTGCAATAGGGTTCCCTTTGGTACCCTTTTGGTCCGGAACCCTAAAAAAATATAAAATGTAAGGAGAATTACGTTAATCGTGAAGCAAGTATAAGTGCAAAACTCAAATTTTTATCATCGCGTGAGGGACATCTGGTAAAGTGGTTGAGATCTTGGGTGTCAAATGGAAAAGTGGTTGAAGAAATTAGTGATGATAGAAATATAAATTTTGATTCCAAGGTCACAAAAAATTTTTGAAAGACGAGACATGTGAAATTTTTGCCATTTGTACTTGTAGTAAAGAGCTGTAAATTGATGTGTATGTAGCTAGTAATATTGATGATTCGACAAACATTGCTACTTATTAATGTAGCGTTCTACTTTACTTTTATTTAGTTATTTCTTCTTTTCATACATATTTGGTATATACTTATTTATATTTTGTATATCCATTATTTATTATATAGTATAATATATCGTATCTATCTTCAACTATTGTATTTTATTTATACACATTGATCTTTTGGACCTTGTTTCAATTAAGACTTTTTAAATAAGAGTATTATTGTAGGATTTATTTGACTATGAGCGAACGTAAGCGAGTGCAACCTGACTCGATGAACGAACGTGAGTGACTGACTCACCCGAACAATCACCAGTCACTCTCGCGCACTTGGTAGTTCTGACACTACAGCGTTGCCATGTAGGACAATCCACTCAGAGTCTCCTTGCCAGATCTTATGTTAATATTGGAGATTCGACATATACAATTTAAGAACTATTGTAATTAAATTTCTGCAATATATGAAATGTGAGGATTTAGCATGTAACGAAATGAAAATAGAAATATTTTGATGTGAAAATACAAGATATTTTATTAAATCCAGAAATTTTAATCAAAGCAAACCCATATTATAGAAAGACAACCAACATATTACAAAAAAATATTTTTAGCATTCTAAAGAAAATCCAACACCGAATTTATGATTACCGTCATTCAAGTTTTTTCCCTCAATAACGGCCGAGACTGAAAATGTGATACCATCCCGTAATTTTTGTTCGTAACCGAGTCCAAGGTCAGCATTGCTATCAATTTTGCCCCGAATAAGGGATCCCTCTTCTAGATGATATATTAGGCCCATACCAAAAGTCATGTTACCTCCTCCACCTTCTCCACCCTCAGTATCTCCTGTGTCACTACCCCCTTTCAAAAATTCAACACCAGCATCTATTTGATCATTAGCTTTATGGAATAGCGATGAATACCAAGAACTACCATCCTTTCTACAAATTAAAAATACAATTTCAATGAAAGTTGGTTAAATATATAAGATACTTACAACTCGAGATGTAGTGTAGTTTGGTCATTCGACCAGCCCAAGGCAAACATGTGAGATTTTAGCTCTCCAGCACTAGTGTCATATGCGGTTCTTATACCGCCAACAAATTGCTGATATCCCAAAACAATGGATGCATTTATTAAGGGACCATTCGGATCGAAATTCAAATCAGATAAAAAATTAAAATTTTCATGCTGATATCCAATTTTAAACTTTCCATCCTTATCACTAAGTACAAATTTTAGTTTTTACAGTTAAATAGAATATTTGATACCTTACCCAGATTGCGGCTGAAAAGTGGCCTCTACAGCCATCATAAGACCATCAGCAAGTTTGTCCTTTTGCATTATTTCGCCATAAAGCCAGTTTTCACTATTCCAACGTTCAGTCAAAGCAAGACCGTATTTATCCAATTTATACTTGCTTTGTAGTGATCCCTGCACTTTGTCAGCATTTTGACTAGCTCTTCCTGATGTTAGAAATTCTATTCCAGAATTGGTCAATGTTTTACAGTTAAATTGCCAGATACCAGGATGGTACCCTTTTCCAAAAAGTTCACGAGCTGATCTTCCTAAGTCATTATATGTTGGTGGTGCCATAATATAAAACAATAAAAATGTTTTCTTTACGTGTATTAAATTTATAGAGACGTATTTTTTTTTTTTGGTTTTAGTAAGAAATATAAAAATTTATTGATTAACAAATGTCAATCTTGTTTTACAAACGACGTTTACTTTGTTGTATCAAAATTCATTCTTTTTTTTTTATAAATATTGATTATTCAATTTTGTATCCTACAATTTTTGTTCCAATGACAAAATATTGTTACGATTTTTATATATTCGGCAGTATTTAATAAAAAGGTTGCGGCACAGCGTTGCACAAATGTTATTACCAAATAAAACAACACAGGGTCTTGAAATTTATATGGTTGGTGAACAGTCAAAATTTCATTGATTCAAAAATATTTTTCTAATAAAAACATGGTATGGACAAGGACTCTGGCTAGAGGATTAACGTGTCGAACTAGTTTGTCTATGTAAATACCTTTCCGCTTGGAACATTCTTCTTATACTGGTGGTACTTCATGGTCTTTGTGAATGTCTTCATTCCCATTCGAGCTTTCTTCACGAACATATATTGGAGAAGGTTTTGACGAGTTTTTGTCATCTTTTTTGTAGGTACATTCTTTTGAGCAAGTACATAGTTGGAATCTATTACTTTCCAAAAGTGTTTTCTTTGCATTATTATTTTTTTGAAGGCTTAGTTTACGCTTATTGTGGATTTGTATGTAGCGGTCCATGCCTGTCTGCACTGCCGCTTTATTTTTCAGGGTCCCGTTTTGCATGCGCTGTTTTTGACTACCTGCAGGTGATACAGTTGTCTTTTTGATTGCCTTAGCTTGCGTAACAGAATTTTTTCTATTGCTTGCTTGTTCTGGCATTGGGTTGTTAATATCGTTATTAAATGTTTGGGTTATAGTTGTTGTTACAGTAATTGCATGTGATGACGTAATCGAAGCAGGAGCTGAGAACATTGTTGTTGTTTCTGAAACTGTACTAGCTGTTGAAGTAAAAGCTACACAGCTAGTACAGTTGAAGGGAAGGGCACTGGGGAGTGAGTGACTACTTCTTACTGCGCTAGAAGACAGAACAGGAGAGCAAGATCGTGCTCTATCTACGGCCGGCTGTGCGGTTAATAAGGAACCTTTGTTTTTGCTCCTGGTATCATTAGCGACAAACGAGAAATAAGCATTTCTCGCTGTCATTATTATGGCTGTTAGGCTTTAATAAAAAATAAAAATAAAATAAAATTTCTTAGTTGCGAGATAAACGTCCGATGAACAAGACTGCTCGCAGACGAAACTGAATTAATTTATTTTCAAAATTATATTTCCTTACAAACTAAAAAATAAGAAAATTATTGAAAACCAAAATTTAAAAATTTGTAAGAAAAAACAAGGAAACAAATTTTAGATTTATGTCAATTAATATATTTAATATTCAAATGATTGATTGCATTATAAATGTTAACAATACCGATGGAGGAAAATAATGTTTTTTTTCTTCAATCTGTATGGTGTAAGCTCTAAATGTTAATACTGCCGATTGATCAAAAGATGATTTCCTTTCTAAATCTTCTGAATCATTTTTATTTTCTACTTGTACTTCTATGAGAGATTGTGGATGCTTAAAATAATTTTCCTGATAAAATTGATTAAGCTTAGCCAAAATTTCAACTTTAGTTAACTCAATTAATGGCCAGACCTAGTGATTGATAGTAAGCAGCTACATCGAAGCCTCAGTCTTAGTTGCGAAAATTAACTATAATTTTATGAAATTTTTGAATTTTCTTATTATTTGGGTTATAAAATAATATTCTGTTATTATTATCTACATATATACAAAATAGAATGAGAAAATTAGTTTAACGGCGTTGAACTCCAACAGCCTTTGAGCCATCAGCATAATACAACTATCATGTTTGTAAATGTATTTCTTCATGAAGAATGTTGATATGCTATCCACTTTGTTACAACATGCAAGTTTTTATATACTTTCATATTTTTTAATAAGAAGAGCATTTATTTTGACTACTGTAAGTTCATTATGCTTATTGCTATAGAACTCCACTCCTGTTTGATCCGGATTGTTCTTCGTGAACTTTGGCAAGTATAATGCCTAGCGCGTTTGAGTCTGATTGGGAGCACTTGCCGGCGCCTGAAAACTTACTCGAAGTGGCTCGAGATGCTGCTCCGTCAAGTTCTGTTCTTCGCCAAGCATATTGTTATTATATATTGATGATCAGTGAAACACAGTTTTTTCCCTTTTAAAGAAAGCAAATTGTAACGAGGCTCATCCATTCACGGTTGTATGACGACACTTAATTTTCACCAAAAACTCGTGCGTTTGTGTATATGGTGGAGTCGTTAAAAATTTGTAGGCGCTCGTGCGTGTGTCTGTTAGCGTCAGTAAAAATTTTCAGGCGAATGTGCGCGGGTGTTGGCGTCTTTTCGATGATTTATTTGTTAAAATAATAATACAATATTATTATGTACATTAAAACACGTTGTTTTAAATCACGTCGGGGTCACCAATATGGTAAACTACCATTTACGATTATTGTATTGTAATTCTTCATTGTTGATAAACAGATAATAAATTTATTGTTTCTTGATACTTGTTGCCCTGCCAAGACAAGCCAAGGAGGGATAATCAAAATGTCGTCACGCAGAGTCGCTCAGACTCCTCATGTGCGAGTGAGATAGATGCTCCAGAAACCAGCATCAGGTAGCGCTGAGGTAGGTTGCCACAGTACTCCCCCTCCAGTGATGACGTCACGAATCCGAAAATCGAACCCGGAACTTCTTTTCGTACGTACGTGGTATATTGCATTGCGATTCCCCTTGGGTGTCATCGTTCGCAAGAAATGCTGGTTTGAGCCGATCCACCGATACAGCAATTTTCTTTTCGCATACCTCTAACTCATACACTCGATTGGTCTGCCGTTGGAGAATTTTGTAAGGACCAGTGTACGGTGGCTCGAGATGAATGCGTGTGAGCATGTGTCAATACCTTTCAACACAAATACTTTTTGGCAGTCGGAGTTGGTCGAATTCTTCTCATGTGTTCACGAAAACTTATTATAAAATTTGCAGAGGTTGGTGTGGCATCCATGTCATCGAAAAATTCATTTGCTTAAAGCAAGTTCGAAGCCCTAAAAGCACGGCTGGAAGAAGTTGAGGCTACGGAGTATCAGCATTACACATAAGCGCCGCTTTAAATGATCGATGCCAACTTTCAACTAACCCATTTGACTGCGGATGGTAACTGGTCGTGTGAATATGCTTGCTACCAACAAGATTCGCTAGTTCTTTAAACAAAGCAGACTCAAATTGAGTGTCTTGATCCGTGGTAATGGTTTTCGGTGTTCCAGACCGTGAAATCCATTGTGACCAAAAAACTTGTGCGATGGTTTCAGCCGTTATGTTGGTAATTGGAATAGCCTCTGGCCATCGTGTAAAGCGATCAATCATTGTTAGACAGTACCGATAGTTTTGTTGCAAAGGCATAAACACGAGATCTAAATGCACGTGATCGAATCTGCCATTTGGAGAGATCATTTTATCCGGTACCAGATGGTTATGTCTGCTGATCTTCGCGCGTTGACATGACAGGCAATTTCAGCACCAGTTAACAACATCCTTGTTTATAGATGGCCAAACAAACTTCTGCCGCAATTGACGTAACGTCGACCTGCCACTCGGGTGCGATAAGCTGTGAACAGAAGAAAAAATTTGATTTCGTGACGAATTGGGTACATACGGTCGTACACTTCCAGTTGAAACATCGCAATAGAGTGAAACTGCCGTATCGAATCATCTGCAACTTCAAAGACGTTGTTCCAACTCGCGATCGATTGCCTGTGCCTCCTCACACCTTTCACATGCAAAATTGTAGTAGAAAACTGCGAAATGTAATTTAACTGGCGAAGTTGACGAGGTGATGCCCTCTCAGGCCGTTGCTTGAAGGCGTAGACCAGCGATTTATGATCGGTTTTGATAATAAGCAACCTGGCCTCGATACAGTGCTTGAAGTACTTAATGGCTTCAAATATTGCCAATAGCTCCCGATCATAAGCACTGTAGTTTTTCTCCACATTGCTCAACCAAAAAAAACCAAGTGGCTGCCAAATATCATCAACTTGCTGCTCTAACGCCACCCCGATCGCCACATCAGAAGCATCGCACACCAAAGCAAGCTTTGCATTTGAGGATGGGTGTGAGAGGAGTGCTGCGTCCGTCACACTACTTTTACAAGCATTGAAAGCATTCCTTCGTTCGGTAGTCCAATCAATTTGGCGCTGATCGTTTTTCTTGACATTCCTCAGCAGTTCAGCCAAAGGCGCCTGTATATGCGACGAGTGTGATATGCCTCTACGGTAATAATTGATAATGCCAAGAAAACGACCCAACTGGCCGATGGTGTCAGGATGAACATAGTTGAGAATAGCATCGACACGATTAGTGGGTGGCTTAATTCCTGAGAAACTGAGAAACTCCACTTCTGATTGCGCAATTTGATACTTACTAAGATTGATACAAAGACCGTGACTACGTAGGATTTGCAAGACGATGTGCAAATGCTGTTCATGCTCCTCGATTGAATTTGACAAGTATAATATATCGTCAATATAACAATAAACAAAATTGATGCCACGAAAGATATCGTCTATGAACCTTTGAAATGTCTGCGAGGCGTTCTTCAACCTAAAAGGCATGTATAGAAATTCGATCAAATCGAAAGGAGTGCACGCTGCTGCCTTCGGAATGTCACTCTCTACCATCGGAATCTGGTAATATGCTTTTCTCAAGTCCAATGCCGAAAAAACCTTTTTCCCTTGCAGCTGCTCCGTGAAATCGTGGATATGAGCAATCGGATATCGATCAGGTACAGTAGCTGCGTTAAGCTTCCGATAATCGCCGCATGACCGCCAACCACCATCTTTCTTCGTAACCATATGCAACGGACTGGCCCACGGGCTCTTCGAGGGACGACATATGCCTTCCGCAATCAAGAAGTTCATTTCAGCTTTAGCTACAGCCAGTTTTTCTCTAGCGAGACGTCGAGGTCGATCGGATATTATGCTGCCAACGGTTTCAATATAATGACATACCTCATGATGACCGGCGGTCTTCCTTCCAGGTATTGTCATCATATTGGTTGAAACTGACATTTGTTTCGCAGAAGATAGATAAGCAGTTGTTGTTAACCCAGTTAATGAGTCGATTAGTCGTTTGTTTTTTATATCGATAATTTGTTGAAAATGAGACAGCAAGTCTGCACCAATGATAGCCGTTTCGACGTCCACTATTATGAAAGGCCACATTA
Source organism: Amiota minor (assembly GCA_037043295.1). NCBI lineage: Eukaryota > Metazoa > Arthropoda > Insecta > Diptera > Drosophilidae > Amiota > Amiota minor. Next base: position 19,815 of record JBAMAW010000087.1, on the reverse strand, counting down.
TACAACGACGGAGTACAATACCCAACTCTGCCACATGAGTACCATAGGTGTAGATGACCGTCTGGTTTGCGGTTAAAAGTAAATCGCTTTTCACATTGCTCTGTTTAACCAACGAGCGAGGTATAACAGACACAACTGAGATGAGAAACCTGATGTGCGATTTACGATCGGTTATATGGAGGCGACTTTCATGAATAGCAAATGGTTGTAAGGTTGAATCGCTGCCTGCGATTTCACAGCCATCAGTCAGCGAATTTGAAGACAGCTGTTTCAGTTTAAAGATTGCTGAGAACGAGAACATGGCGACCTGCATCTTCGAGCCTTATCGCCGTAGTTACGATGGTAGTAGCACAACACTTCTTTTTTTTTTTTTTTTTTTATATTGCCGATTGGATATGTACTATTATTTTCCTACATCTTATATCTTAAATATAATAGAAAACACTAAGTACATTTTTAACAATAAGAGGTGAAAAGGCAGTGGACAATATCGAACATTTTCGAATTGTCTCTTGAATAATGATACTGGGTGTCTTAGGCCTCATTTTTGAGAGCTACTTGCGGCAGGCCAACAACCGCAAGATGCCTCTCAGCGCCACCCGTAACCTAAGTTAGGTCAGATCGACTGGTCTCCTTCGTTTTAAGCGTCTACGTCTAGACAATTCGTTAGATGGAAGGTCTGTTATTTCTAGATTGCTATATCGCTCTAATGTTTTGTGGTACTTCCTGCTAGCATTAATGATTTCTTCCTGAATCATAGTTACGTCGAGGTCTTTGTGAATTTCATAGTTAGATATAAACCAGTCCGCATTAACTATTGATAGAAGGATTTTCGATTGTTGACGCTGAATAATGTTAATGTTAGTTTTCTTGGCTGTACCCCATAATTGCATGCCGTACGTCCATATAGGCTTAATTACACTATTGTATATTACCAATTTCCCATTGGTTGTTAACTTAGATCTACTGTTAAGAAGCGGGTATAGCTGCTTAAATTTTAATATGAGTTGATCTCTCTTTTTTTGGATATGATGTTTCCACGTCAGTTTACTATCAATATGCATGCCCAGGTACTTTGCCACATTACTTAATGGAATGTCAGTACCCTTTATTTTTAATTGTCTTGGCTGATAAGCTGTTCGTGTTGTGTATATCACTTGCGTCGTTCTAGTTCATTCACTTTTATTTTCCATTTATCAAACCAATTGTAAGCTTCGTCAAGAATATTCTGCAGCTAAGTTGTTGCAACAACTAAATTTTTTTGGAAGTACATTAGTACTGTATCGTCAGCGTCCTTACATTTTACGTAGAAATAGCGAGAGTCAAGGTAGCTTTTAATGATTTCAAATAGATTAGTTGGAAATACGGTCCTAATTTTACTCAGTAGGCCGTCGTGCCAGACTTTGTCGAAGGCCTTTTCTATGTCCAGAAAAACACCAACACAGAACTTTTTTTCATCAAGGTCCTTTAAAATTTTGTGAGTTACTCTGTGGACTTGCTGAATTGTGGAGTGACTTTGTCTAAACCCGAATTGGTGGTCAGGTATGATTCTGTTCACGTCTAGTATTGGTTGTATTCGGTCAAGTAGGAGACGTTCAAATACTTTATAAAGTAAGGGCAACAGGCTGATTGGTCTGTACGAGGACGCCTTGGTTAGATCTTTGCCCAGTTTGGGTATGGCTATTATTTCAGCAACCTTCCATAAAGATGGGTAGTGCTTTTGTCTTAATATCGCATTGAACAAATTCCTAATAAATACGATTGCCTTCGCAGGGAGCTCTTGCCTTCGCAGGGAGCTCTTTGAGTAACTTTCCAGTTATTTGGTCATAACCTGGCGTTTTTCTCTGACTAGTGCGCTTTTCAATACAGTGCCTAACTTCATTGGTTGAAATCATTTTTGTACAGTATTGTGGAGATGGAGTCCTGTTGTACAAATTGGTGTTACTATTAGATTGATTGGTAGTAAAAGCCCTTTCATAATAATCTGCCAGTAGTGAAGCTTTGTCATAGTTGGTTCTAGCCCAAGTCCCATCAGATTTTAAAAGTGGCGGCTGATGGAAGGTGCGATTTGTGAAGTGCTTAGCAGGCTTCCATTATAGGTACAGTCGAATCGCGATAATTCGTAATTGCAAGGGACCAGCATTTTCTACGAATTATCGAGGTTTTCGAATTATCGAGGTTTCGATTTATCGAGATTAAAAAAAGAAAAATACGAATTAACGGGGCTTTTACATTTCAGTTGATTTTCATCTATTTTTTAACTTTATTAGAACATAATAACTCCATTTACATATGTATTTACATCTTACATACTATTAATTTAATAGAAAAATAAAAACAGAAACATAAAATAATTACAAAGAGAAAGACTAAGGTTTAAAAAAGTTTGTAATTTTTGATTGCTTGAGGTTCTTTTCACCTATCTCTTCAATTGAATTTTCCAACTTTATTAAGCAATCAAAAACATTTTTTTGGACATCATGATTTGAAACATAATATCGAATTTGTTGAATGGCCGATTTAGCTTGTTTATTCGTTATAAGAATTTCTTCATCGGCGCTATCATCGTCATCACTTTCATTATTAATAACAGTAACTTCTTCCAAAATATCGTTGTCTGTCAACATACCGGATACAGCCACGTCATTATCAACAGTCACGTAATCATCGAAAAGACCAACATTTTCAGAGTTCTCAGATAAACGATTCCATAGATGATCTATATTCAATTGCTCGTCTTGAATTAATTTTTCGTTGCCATCTTTATTAAAACCGCAAGCACGGAAGCAGTTTTGAATACAAACTGCGTTGACACTATTCCATGCTTTATAAGCAATTTGCATTGCCGTAAATAGCGTACATTTAAACTCTTTTTTGTCCTCAATGCTATTAACCAGATTAATAACCATTTCCTTGCGGTATAATGATTTAAAAGTTTTTATAATACCCTGGTCAAGCGGCTGCAGTTTGGAAGTGGTGTTTGCTGGTAAAAACTTTATTTCTATGTGGCTTAGATCAGGGGACCCATTATGCGCCGTACAATTGTCCATGAATAGCAATATCTTTCGATTTGCACTTTTCATGGTGTCATTCAACATTTGAAGCCATTCGTTAAAAAGATCCATTGTCATCCACGCCTTTTTATTATGTCGGTAAAGCATTGGAAAGCTGCGAATGTTTTTGAAGCACCTTGGTTTTGCAGGCTTTCCAATTAATAGTGGTTCAAGTTTTTCGGTACCATCCATGTTTACAACAAATAATAAGGTAACTCGTTCTTTACTATGCTTACCACCATGACATTTTTCATTTCTGAAGCAATAGGTTCGATCTGGCAAGCATTTATAAAACAAGCCAGTTTCATCTGCATTAAAGATGTCTTTAGCATCGTAATCTTTAATCAAATCACTCAACTTTTCTTTCCACCCTACACAAACTTCTTCATCAACAGCAGAACTTTCACCGCACAATTTTTTAAATGTGATGTTGTGTCGATTTTTGAACTTTTCAAGCCAACCACTGCTCGCTTTAAAGTTATTGATCTTCATTGCATTAGCAAAACACAAAGCCTTTTCGGTCAATAACTGGCCGCCAATAGGAACGTTGCTTTGCCGGCATTGTGTTAGCCACAAAAGTAGACACTTTTCTAAATCTGGATATTCAGATTGCTTCTGACGCTTTATTTTACTGAACGAAGATGCTCCCATAATAAATTCCTTTTTTTGTAGAATTGATGTGAGTGTTGATGCTGCGATTTCGAATTGTTTCGCCACCTCCTTTTTTTTGCTCCATTGTCAATTGCTGCAATAATTTTTTGTTTTTGAGAAATTGTTAAGGTTTTATGCGTGCGTTTGTTTGGCATCTTGACGTTACAGCTTATTGTTTTGAATGAAAGAAGCACTAAGAAAAAACAAACAAAACAAACAAAGTCAGTTAGCCGACATGAAGGCGACAAAACGGTAAACTGAATCCCGATGTGTTTGTTTTTTTTACGTTTTCATTACGAATTATAAGAGGTTTTAGAAAAAAATTACGAATTATAAGAGATTTTATGTTCATTGTATTCCAAATAAAAATACGAATTAACGAGGGGACCAAAACGTATGAAAGTTTTACGAATTATCGAGGTTTTTTCAAGGGACCAGCAGTTTGTTACGAATTATAGAGGTTTTCGATTTATCGAGGTACGAATTATCGCGATTCGACTGTAGTTAGTGTCAGATGTCGGCGATAATGTTTTTGTATAATTTACAAATTGTTCATTTTTAAAATTCCTTAGACTGTTTTTCAAATCTTTGATTCCTTTGTTAAGTTTAGCTTTGTCATTTGGATCTCTCGTCCTTTGCCAGATCTTACGCAGCTTGTTTTTGTTCGCGACTTGAATTTTTATTGGGCGGGGGAAAATATAGTTGTCCTCTGTTGGATTAAGATCAGGCGTTGCTCTATTAGCTGCTTCGTTTATAATGTCATTCAAGTATTATATATCACTGACTTTTCAATATCGTCAGGTTCTTTAAGAGGTACATTTATTGTGAGGCTATTGTCAATAAATTCTCTGTACGACTCCCAGTCAGTTATGAAATTATACATTTTGCAGGCGGGTTGATCTTGTTTTATTGCGCAACTATATTCAACTTGTATTGGTGAATGATCGGAAGAAAGTTCAAGTCGGGAATCAATTTTGAAATGTGTTATATTCATGTTTTTTAATACACAGAAGTCTATTAAATCCGGTATTTTAGTCCGATCTGTTGGCCAATATGTGGGTTCACCTGTACTCAAGTGCATCCCCCCAATCGTTTGAATTGCACTTAGCAAGTTTTTCCCTTTGGTGTTTGTCAGCCTTGAACCCCAGTTTACATGTTTCGCGTTGTAATCACCTGCTACGAAGAACCTTGGACCAAGCTCTTTAAAGTAGTCCTTAAATTGAGCTGTTGAGATTGAGTGTCTAGGTGGGCAATAAATCGCTGCTATTGTGAACGGTCCATATTTGTCTTCTAATAGCAATTTGGTCGACTGAATGTGAGCGTGTTGATAATTTTCTAGTTCAACGTGTCGAGTATTGTTTTTAACAATGATAGCCGTGCCACCATGTCATGAACCATCCGGGTGATTTTTTTTATAAATTTTATATCCGGGAATGCTCAAGTAGTGATTACTTGTGCAATGGGTTTCAGAGATTAGAGCTACATCAATCATGTTGTCATTTAGAAATAGTTGGAGTTCAAGGATATGTTTGTCCATTTTGTTTGTCAAGTTTGGTTATCATGTTAGTCACCTGTTGAATCAATTGCTTCATCATGATTTTAAGTTCAGCTAAATCGTCATTTGGCATAATATTATTGTTATTTTGATGGGAGGAATTACTTTCTATGGTTGGATTCTCAGTTGAGATGACTTTAGATTTTTGGGTTGGTCGGTTGATTGGCTGGGGTTGGGAAGTCGCAGCTGTAATTTGAGCGTAGCTTATACCATTCTCCACTTTACTGGACGTTATGTGCATTTGCTGAACTTTTGTGAGATCCATCAATATTTTGGGTCGAAGGGCAGGAAACCGTTGGATTTTAAGGGTTTTGTATATTTCACAACCCTTGTAGTTGGCTGTATGAGCTCCACCACATAGAGCACATTTTATTTTAGTAGTTGACTCCATACAGCACTCGATTGTTTTGTGCTTACCAGCACATTTGACGCATACTGGATCCCTGGTACAATAGTTTCGGGTGTGCCCGTATTTTTGGCAGTTGGTGAATTGCACTATCATCCTCTTGTTGTGGGGGGCCTCAAATTTAATTTTGGTATGTAGTAATGTCGTAATATTATAAATATTTTTTTTGGATGAACTACTTTTAAGTTCAATTGAGAACAAAGGGAGTGGTTTATTGGTTGTTTGTAGGATATTATGTATATTTATAACTTCGTGGCCTAATATCTTCAGTTCGCGTTTTATGTCGTCGGTGTCTGTTGATTGATGATGGTGTCTCAACATAACTTTAAAACCTCGTTCATCTTTGGGCTTGAAAGTGTAATATTTCGTTTCTTTGGTTTTTAGTAATTCAATGATTTTTTTTATAATGTAGGGGCTCTGCCGGTTGGATACGAACTTCATCATTGGGCAATGTTTTAAGTACGTAGTTATGATCTACAATTTCATACAGAGCATTATTAAGAATGGAGATTTCTTCTACCCCCTGCACATAAATAGGTGGTGGCTTATTAGCTTTTGGAGGTCGCTTGGAGCCATTGTCCAGAGTATTCTTCGCTTCTTCTAAATTGTCATCGTCGATATCTAAGATGCCAAAATAATTGGAAGATGGCTTGCCAAGCCAGTAGTTAAGTGTGGTCTGTTTTTTTTTTTTGTTTAGTTTTATTAGTTTTTGAAGATGTAGTAGGTGACGCTTTGTTTGTTTTGGGCTTTTTGTTAATGTTTGGTGATTGTTCAGTCGGTATGGCTGGTGATTGCGTTTTTCTATTTCTTTTATTTGAAGCTAACTGTTCAGATCCAGTTTTATTATTCTGTGATAGTTGTTGGTGTAGGCATAACTGTCGCAGAGGTGAGCAAAGAGGCGATCGAATAGTTGTTGTTGTTGTGGATATGAGTTTTGGGATTAGGTGTTGATGCGATCGAAGCAGTTGTTGAGAAACCTGTTGTTGTTGATGCAACCAATGAAGCTGTTGATGTACAAGCAGTGCTTTGTGTTATAGTTGTTGTAGTTGCTGATACAGTTGCAGCTTGGGTAGAGTACAGGGGCGGTTGTGGGGAAGGGCATTGGGTGCTCCATGGTAAGGAGCACCTGGAGTTCCCGCTATCAGAGCAAAGAGCAGGAGAACGAGAACTTGCCCTGCGCTCAGGCCACGTGGTGGTTAAAAATGAGGATTCATTTTTGTTTTTGGGACAGGAAGAGACAAACGAGAAATATGCATTTCTTGTCGTCTTTGTTGTTGAACTGTTTTTTTGATGAGCAAAGCTCATCTTAACGATTTTGTCATAGGTTCCTATTGATTACTTTCTATGTTTTAAATTTTACTTTACTAATGCAATGATTTGCATAGAAAAGGGAACTAAAAATTAAAACAACAAGAAATTCCAATCAATAGAAATAAACACAACATCTTTTTCTAAATGCAATATGACAAGGTCGAACTTGTCGGTGTCGTCACTAATTCCGTGCCAGTGGAATGCGCGTTCTTCTTGTGCGAACCATAAATCCGGAGTGTTCTTCGTGAACTTTGGCAAGTATAATGTCGAGCGCGTTTGAGTCTGATTGGGAGCACTTGCCTGCGCCTGAAAACTTACTCGAAGTTGCTCGAGATGCTGCTGTAAGTCGCGGATCTGCTCCGTCAAGTTCTGTTCTTCGCCAAGCATATTGTTATATTGATGATCAGTGAAACACACGTTTTTCCCTTTTAAAGAAAGCAAATTGTAACGAGGCTCATCCATTCACGGTTGTATGACGACACTTAATTTTCACCAAAAACTCGTGCGTTTGTGTATGTGGTGGAGTCGTTAAAAATTTGTAGGCGCTCGTGCGTGTGTCTGTTAGCGTCAGTAAAAATTTTCAGGCGAATGTGCGCGGGTGTGTGTGTTGGCGTCTTTTCGATGATTTATTTGTTAAAATAATAATACAATATTATTATGTACATTAAAACACGTTGTTTTAAATCACGTCGGGGTCACCAATATGGTAAACTACCATTCTTTATTGTAAATAAATAGATAATAAATTTATTGTTTCTTGATACTTGTTGCCCTGCCAAGCTAAGCCAAGAAGGGAAAAACAAAATGTCGCCACGCAGAGTCGCTCAGACTTCTCATGTGCGAGTGAGACAGATGCTCCAAAAACCAGCATCAGGTAGCGCTGAGGTAGGTTGCCACAGGTAAACTACCATTTAGGTTTATTATAATTACTTTATTACTGTTTCGTTGTATTTATGATCACCTAATTATTTATTTCTTCACAATTGATATACACGCGTCGTACACCGCCAAACGAAGAAGAAGTCAAGATGTCGTTAGCCAGAGACGCTCAGATTCCTCATGTGCGAGTGGGACAGGGGCGCCAGAAACCACCGTCAGGTAGCGCTGTGGTAAGTTGAAACGGTTTTGTGGCGTCATGACCGTCGCCTGTTGTAAATGAGTTGCGATCTTTGCAGCGATCGATGACTATCGATAACGCCAAATGACGAAGTGGTTGACAATAGTGGAGGACGAGTCAAGAAGTGGTTGACAAGAGTGGAATAAAAACACGAGCCACAGTCTTGTGGTGATTCTAAAAAACTTAAAAATTTAGCAGAGGAAAGGATGGCAGCAACGCACGCTGGGACACCTAGTATTTTTGTAATAATTTGTATAAATTATTTTTATTACTTTACCAATATTGTTAATTGGTTAATAAGAGTTAGTTAGAGTTTAGTTTTAGTCTCTATAATTTTTTATTGTACATTAATATTATTCACACGAAGCAACGAAGAATTAACTGATGATGAGGTTTACTGTGGTGTTTGCGCTTACAACATACAAGTTAGCTCAAATGTACAGAAAGCGGTGTGTGGACATACTATCCATAAGAGTTGCATTCTCACGCCCACATTTAGAAATGAACAAATGTGGTGAACAATGCTCTAGCTGAATAATAGAGCCATTTATTTTTATTTTCCACAATTTTCAAATTAATTGAAAGCAGAAATAAGTGCTCTGAGCGCACAGATGAATAACTTCAGAGCGCGGAACCTGGACAATGTCGCTCAAATTGGTAATAGATCAAATACCATGGCGGTGGATAGCCAATCCTTAGATCGAATACTAGGTTTGGGAGTAGGCAGTATGCCAAACAGTCAAGCACACAGGAACCCAGGGTTAATCCAATAATAATTAGAGGAGATGTTGTTTTACATCACTTTTTTGCTACGAAAAGCAAATTGTATGTGATAAGTAAGCGGAAAATACTGCTTCGGGAGGAGTCGAAGCCGAGTTGTAAGCACTACGAGATACCGAGGTTATAATCCAGATCAAATATTTAATACCGACGAAACGGGATTATTCTGGAAGAAAATGCCTACAAAAACTTATATAGCAAAATCTGAAGAATCAGCTAGTAGTTTTAAAGCAGCCAAAGATCGGGTGACGTTCTTGTTTTGTAGTAACTCGTCTGGTGATAAAATTTTAAAGCCTCTGTTAATCAATAAATCTCTTATGCCGCGAGCTTTGAAAGGTAGGAACATTAAACAACTTCCAGTTCATTTGATGGCGAATAAAAAGTCATGAATGACAGCTGAGCTGTTTACAAACTGGTTCAAAAACTGCTTTGTTTATGAAGTCCATAAATATATGGAGCAAAAAGGTTTGGAATTCAAAATACTTTTGCTCGTTGATAATACCCCCAGCTACCCAGTGCTGGATCATCCAAATATTAAATTGATGTTTTTGCCGCCTAATACTACCACGCTGATTCAGCCACTCGATCAAGGTATTATAGCAGCATTTAAAATGTACTACATAAAGCAAGCGTTTAAATACATTTTAGATTCAGTGGAAGAAAAAAATTTAACGGTTGTGGAAGCATGGAAAAAGTTTACGATTTTGGATTGTTTTACACATGCTTCTTTTGCCATCAAACAATTGCGCCAACCCACCTTAAACGCTTGTTGGAAAAAACTTTGGCCGGCATCCGTCAAAAGTGGAAGTTTTGATACACAAAAATCAGAATGTTTGCTCTGAAATTATAGCTATATCACAGACAATAGCTGGCGAAGGTTTTAACAACATTGAAACGACTGACATCGACGAATTGATGCAAGAAAGCCCTTCGGATGAAGACGATTTAATTGATGAGAGTTGATGCTAACATAGAAGTCGATAATGACAAAGTAGAGGGTGAAGTTAAGTTATTAACAGCTGATTTAATTAGCGAAGGCTTGAAATTTGCTACAAGCATGGAACGGAACTTTCATACTTATGATCATGACATGGAGCGTGCATTAAAATTTCAACGCAATCTTCAGTCTTGAATCTTAGCTGAATATCAAGAATTATAATAACAAACTTTATAACAAAAACAAAAAAAAAAAAAAACCAACAACGGCCTCTAATAACAATAGAAATTCTTCATTTCAATCAAACCCAACAGTGTTTTATGTATCTTCAGGTGATGATGGTCCAGCCCATAATAAACGTGCACGCTTGTTATCAATTAGCGATGAATAGTTGTGAAATCAACTTCTAAATCTTACTTGAATTTATATTTTTACTAGCGTTAACCGGCGTGCGTTGCTACACCCCCTATGCGTTAATTGGGTGTTTCTTATAAAAAGCTTTGTTGTAAAATGTGTAATTAATAATTTACAATATATTCTAATATTCTATTATAACCTAAGCAACTTTAAGAATCATTTGTTCTTTTAAAAAAAATCGGTTCAGTATATTTTGCACCAAATAAAAAAAAAATTTAAAAATCAATAAATAAATTAATTAATTTAAAGCATAAAACTATCTATATCTGGACAACAGCGCTACCTACCGGATACAAACGTAACAAAGAACCTGACTGTAACTCCATGAGTACAACAAAAAAACAAAATCATCAAAATAGGTCCAGCCGTTCTCGAGTTTTGCGGGGTCATATTGTTTTTTGAGTGCATTTTTATATATATAGATGATCACCCGTAAGAAGAGAGTGAAGTGGTTCAGGTGGAGGGAGAATTTCTTCTAATTGACTTTTCCTTGTAAGCAACACATGCCTTTCGATTCGACCTTGAATTTCAATGCCAAGCAATGTTCACACACTACTGACATAGTACCTATTAATACTATACGATCGTCCTTGTAAGAAATCGAAGGATCGTAATTCATGGTAGAATTTTCTTTATTTACCCATGAATTAGTAAATCGTGCCGATGATTCTCTGGCTCTCTGTATTCGATATCTATCCCTATCTCGGCTGCGGCGAACCTCAAGCTCTACTGAGGATTCTCTCTCTCTCTCAGCTCTATATCTATCCCGAAGCTGACTGAGGCGAGCCTCACGTTCCGTTGACGATTCTTCATCTCTTGCTGAACGTACTCTTTTGGCATTCACTGTACAACGGCCTATATTCGAACGACGACGTCTTCCAGACATGACTTTCTAATTTCTTGATAGTAATAATCAGACTTAAATAAAAAGAATCTAAAATCACATTTGAAGAAATATAAACCTTCTTGTTCAATCACTCTATCTATTAAAAAAAACCGCATCAAAATACGTTGCGTAGTTTTAAAGATTTAAGCAAATATAGGAAAAAAGCGACCTATTTTGAATGCATATTAAGTTTTTTTTGTATAAAAATGAATAATTTCTTGTGTCATTTTTACTTTTTATGCACGGTTCTTGGCGAAAATATATATAGTTTTTCTATCTTACACGATTTTTTAAAGTTTTGGAACATAGCCTCAAATTTACCATATGTCGCATAAATATTTTTACACGATTTTTTTTTTTTGTACGGTTTTCTAAGGAACGTATCCACCGTGTAAAAAAGAGTTGGGTATACTTAACTTGCAAATGACCACATGTCGACTCATTCCAACAACCAACTCCAAAAGTACAATTGATGCGGTCTTCTCGAAGTTTCTGAATTTAGAATCAATGATCATATTTTAGCTATCATCGACCATTAATCGCCTATATTAAAAAATTTTAAATGTAATACTGAAAATTTGCATGAAACTTTTATTAATTCATACAGTCAACGTGTTTCACATCAAAGGCTCGTGAGTGTTAAGGACACACACAATTTTTTTTTTTATAGCAGTAAATTTAAATTTTTTGAACAGACACAAAAGTATTTTTAATTAATTTAATTATAAAAAAACCACAAATGTGCATCGACAAAAGTCTACATACAGGCAATAAAAATCATAAAATATGTATGATAAAATCTTGAGAATCCTCTCAGTCCGTGAGCAGTTCAACCTTCACGCAAGCCGGCTAAAAACGCATGTTAACAGATTAGCATCTGCTCTTGCTATAAACACCGTCAGGAGGAGGCTCAAACGTCTGCACCCTAATGACCTTTGGGTGCACGGACGCAAAAGTGGACGTCGCCTCTGTTTCTAAATGTCAAATTTTTTTCTGTGTCATCTTTGCCTTATTGCCACTTCAATTTTTGATAACCGTTAAGTCGGGGGCTGCATTTTTTACTTATTAAAGTAATACAAAAAAAAAAAAAATAAATAAAATAAAAATTGCGCGTGTGCCATCGTACACGCGATAGAAATGAAACTTCTTAAAAACAGAGAGAGAGATCAACTCAAAACAAATACATACAATATTATAATTTTGTAAGAAGTATATGTAATTGTAATCTCTTTATTGAGACTTTTCGTACCCAACGGCGTTAAAGAAGTTTCACTTAAAAAAAAGTAATTGTAGTATGTATGTGTATGTAGGTATGTATTGAATAAATTGTCAAATATAATTTCAAGCAACCAGGCGTACAGAAATGGTAGTGAGAAAACTTATCAAACCAAAACCTTTTCGAATGGAAAGGAAAGGAAAATTGTTTTGCGGGTATTATAAAACTGTTAATAAAATATTTTAGTGTAGATATGTAAAGCATTGCGTGAACAATCTTTATATAGTCCACGAGCACTTATGTAGATTTGCGGGAAATGATTAGGGATAGGCCAAAAGAGTTATTTGAAAGTTTCCACAAAGCAATATTAAAGTTAGTATATAAAATAGAAACGCCATTAGATCAAGGGTCAATCGTGGAATTTCGAGAAGGAATAAATAGAACAACAGTGCCAATTGATAGAGATAGACGAATATGCGAGTTTTTCTTATTAGATATGAGAAAGAGACTTAAAGCGATCCTGAATAATCAGTTGCCTTGGAAGTGGTGTCAAAATTAGTCTGTTGAAATTATGGTACGGTAGATCACCAATTTCAAGATTGTTTAGCTCTCAGGAAATTAATAGGTAAATAAATACTTATACAAACCTAATTGCACCACATGCATTGTCAAAGCAAAAAACTGGTATGGTCGTAAACAGGGTAACTGTATACAAGATAAACTTTTTCTTTTTAGTTATTAAAAAAAGACCGAGAAGCTTTTTAATATATCAAGCTTTATCGCAGATTTGTTTTACACTGTTTATTTATTTATTGATACTGAGCGTACAAATTAACTTTAGCAAACCGAACTATTATTAACTATTATAAACTAAAGTATAAATCATTTGAGAATTATAAGACATTAAATGAAACAATAGAACGATTTACCTTGGAGCATAGTGGAGGTGAAACGATAGAATTGTTTCAACATAGACTAATTTTACAAATGATTTTATCTTAACAATAATTTGCTTAATACTAAAAAACTAAAGAAACAAACCTTTCCTGTGAAGTGCAGGAAAAGTTGACCAAGCGTCTTTGTAACCACATGTGTCGTTATTTGATCGATTTCTTGCTTTTAATTTGTTGCGTTATAACTTCTCCCTCTTTAAATCGCTTGTCCGCGAGAGTCAAGAAGACGGAACTTCATTGATTTTAATTGGGTTGTTTGATGTGTAGTTATCTGTGGTTGGCGGTTGAACTGGTGGTTGAACTTGTAAAGGTGCAGCTCCTCGAAAAATTATTTTTTGGCGCCGTCCCAATAAAATTTTCAAGGCTACAATACTGCTGCACATAAAATCCAAATATTAAAAAAAGAAACAAACACACAAAAAAAAAAAAAAAAAAATTAATAAGAACTTTGACAAAAGAAGATATTTAATATTTAGAATTAGAAAAACAATTTTAATAATATTAAAGAAATTAATTGTGACTTCAAATACTAATCATAAGACTTCATAAATTTGTGTGATAACTTACACAACTAAAAACTAACTAACTAAATAAAGAAAATCAACAAAGACTAGCAGAACAAAAACTTTATAAGATCGCTCTACCAAAACATTAGTTATAAAAGTAAATACAAAACTATCATTTGCAACTAGAGGGTGATTATTCAGACCAATGTTTATTAAAAGAAAGTGGAAGCAGCAATGCATTATAATCTGAAAATTAGAATTATAAGCTTGTCATGAAGTTTGTAATGAAAATTTTTGACTGCAACGAATATTCTTGTGAGCAACTGTACGTAAGTTATGTGATAAATGAGCAAACACTTTTAACGAAAATTTGTTACAAGCACAATCTTCGAAGGTTTATGTCGCAGCGATTTGTTAAAAAAGTTATGTCAGTTAATTAAATTAATTGCAATGATAAATTCTCATATAGAATATGATACACTCTTTGGTCGCAGCTTGGTAACATCTGACACAGCACAATGTGGCGATATTATTGTCGAGGAGCTACCGTTCGCCTATGGTCCAAAGAATAATACCAGAATTGTATGTTTGAACTGTTATCGTTACTTGAGGTTCAGAAAAAGTGGAGACCTTATTAATCGCTGCAGTTTATGTGGTTGGCCATTGTGCAGTTCATGTCCTGTCGGAGGTTATCACTCTGGTGAGTGTAAAATATTCACGAATGCCAGAGCAGTATTTGCTGGAAATGTGACTGAAGATGGCTTGTGCGCACAAATGAATTGTATAACACCTTTGAGGTTAGTAACGTATTCAATTATGTATTGTACGTATTAGAGACCTAGTCGCATATACTCATATGTCGTTTTATGCAGGAATTCCTACATATGCGAATGAATGACTGTAGGCTGCATAAATGTAGGTCTCTTGTATATATTTATGTACATATGTCCATAAATCAGCCAAAGGCCCCGGCAGCTATGGCTGCATCCTATAGTGGTGTATTGCTTTCTAATCTATATTCATATCTACATACCTAAAAAGTATAACAGTGGTTCAAAGTAATAATGGAGCATTATGGGTAGCACAACCTACAAAACAAAAAAAAAAGTGGTGTCATAGACACGGTCGTGTGTTTTCCGTGAATACGTCTTTGTTTTAGATTCTATATGTAAGAGTAGGAGGCAACAGAGAAGTTGAAATATATGATATAATTTTGCTTACCACCGTAACAATTACTGCAATGGGTGGAAGTTGAACTATATGAAAATTCGTTATCGAGTAGTTGGGTACTTGTAGGTTCAAATATATGAAAAAATTTTGTTTCCCACCATAATAGTTACTCCAAGAAATACAGAAGCTCCATTTGAATAAATTCGTTATAGGGGGAAGTTATTTTATATGTAAATTCGTTGTAGGCGAGTTGGTGTGTGAAGAAATTTTGCTTCCCACCATAACAGTTACTCCAATACATAATAGCGGGGTTATTTTATATGAAAATTCGTTATAGGGAAATTGCCTACAAAGAGGTTCAAATGTGTGAAGAAATTTTGCTTTCTACTATAGTAGTTACTACAATACATACATTGCACGTATCATCATATTCTTCACAGGGTTTTAGCGAAGGGGTCTGAGCTAAATTAATATTCATATTTTTTGAGGATGTGTGTTTCATTTTCCGTAGCGATGCTGTGTGCTCGGCTGTGCGTATTAATTATAATATTTTGTTGTTCCTCTTGGTCAGTTACCATCTATCACTTCTAGTTGAGTGCAACGTGTTTTAAAACTTGTAAAATCTTAATCTTCTTTTTTATTTGTTTTCTTTTTAAAAACCTTCGTAAACGTCATAATTGTCATCATTGCAACTCTCTGTTATCGACAGAGGAAAAAGTGTGTAAAGTTCATTAGCTGTCGGTTAGTTGATAAATTGGTGTTAAATAAAGTGAAATGGAAGTGTCGCATACATGTGCAAAGAAAAAAGTTGTAAAGCGCGCATTTTTCTAACAAACGGCAATTGTTTCTTCTCTGATCTGTTCTTTGGAAATTTACATGACAACAAAGAGAGGGAAGTAACTTGTAGAAATCACATCATAATTTGTTCAACCAGTAGTGCCTCAAACTACGGCACAAATATCGGAATTTCGTGAGATTTTCGATAATGCCGTTATGCAGTGAGTGTTTGAAAGACATTTTTTTTTAAATTTTAATTCAAATTTTATTTTAACAAAGGAACTAAATTGGATTTTAATAAACAACTTCGCCTGTATGGGGAGTGGGCGGCCAACTTTGAGGAAACTTCCCACTTGTGGCCCAATTGGCAGCTTTGCTCGTTGAGTCCGCTATCCATTTATGCCCCCTAATATTTTTATAAATATTATGAGATCCAAATGTTGCTCCAAGATCGTCTGATGCAGCAAGTCTTGAGCTACAGCGCAGTAGTTGAGATTAAGTTGGGCAATTTACCCTACCTTTTTATTTGTCTTAAATGCCTTCTGGTATTCAGGGCAGCGGGCACTGCCGACTGCGTGGTTGCCACTGCAAAACGCATCTCCTGCATTGGTCTTTTCATCGACAGCGGATGGCATGCGAAATATTTGCAAGGTGCCGACGGTGTCGTCATCGGCATTGTTGTCCGCACATCTGCTCACTTCGAAAAATAACAAGTAATGAACTGTCAACATGCTTCTACAAACAGCATGATGAACATACGTATACGAAATGAATGTTGCTACATGCATGATCATGAGTTAAGAATTTCGTAGAATGAATGAGGAAGGGGTTTACTTAGCACTACGAGCCTCTAAGTAAGCAAAAGGACTGCAAGATCGTTGCGAATCAAACGAGATGAGTTCCTTGTATGGACGAGGACTCTGGCTAGAGGATTAATATGTCGAACTAGTTTGTTCATGTAAGCAACTTTACGCTTGGAACATTCTTCTTTTACAGGTGGTACTTCCAGGTCTTTGTGAATGTCTTCATTCTTGATATACCATGGAGCTCCCGTGATTGTTCTTAGTATCTTGGATTGTGCTCTTTGTATAACTTCAATGTTCGTCGCGCTCATGGTACCCCACAATTCGAAACATTAAGTCCAAATAGGTTTAATAATAGAGCATCACCTTGTACTCAAGTCTCAGTCCAGATTTAGAATTAATTACCCAGTGAAGACTTTGAGCCTTTAGTTTCATATACGTCTTTATAGCTTCTAATCGCTTCCGCCACATGAGCCGTCTGTCTAGATGAACGCCAAAATAAGTTACGACTTGAGTTTGAGGAATTGTAGCACCATTTAACCCTTCATTGACTTTAATTCTCCAGTTGGATAACCACTCCTAAAGGCTTTTAAGATGAGCATCCAAACGTGCGGAAGCTTTAACTGGGCAACGGGAGCGACTGATTACGGCAGTATCATCAGCGAAAGTCGAAGTAACAATTTGATTACTTGTTGGAATGTCGGCAGTGAATAACATGCATAGAGTTTGTCGCAAGACACTACCTTGGGGAACTTCTGTTTTTATCTTAAATTCATTTGTAACGAAATTTTTCTACCTTACTACTCGATTTGTTATGTAGGATTGCAGGACTCTATGCATATTTTGGAGTAGTAAACATTTAATTTTGTAAATCAAACCCTCATGCCATACTCGATGAAGGAATACTGCTGGGCAATGTCCTCGTAGTTCAAAAACAGTTCTTATTTCCGAGGTAACTCTATTGACTTTCTCAATCGTTCCATGTTTTGTTCGAAAACCAAATTGATGATCTGGGATTGAACTATTTGCTTTTAAATGGTGATTGAGTTTGGCTTTAAGAACCTTCTCAAATAGCTTACAAAGACATGGAAACAGACTTATAGGTCTGTATGAAGAAGGACATATCCTATCTTTTCCGAGCTTTGGAACCATTATGGTAACCGATTTATCCCATTGCTTTGGAAACTATCCAATTCGAAGGATAGCAGTGAAAACACACGGGAAAAATACTATTGCTGCGTTCGAAAGTTCAGTTATCATTTTTGGCACAATTCTATCATAACCAGCAAATTTTTTGGGTGTCAGTTTAGTCCTTATAATAGATACAACTTCACTTGAGCTTGTTTTTAATGGAGACATATTTACTGAAATTGTGATTGTTTGGTGAGGAAGCACAAATTTGTTTTTAGGTAGATTAGGTTGAAAATCGTGCTCCAGATGATTGGCAAATAGCCTTCTCTTCATCAGACCGAGCCCAACTTCCGGTTCTGTCTCTAATAGGTGAATCTAGTTCTACAGGAGTTTTTAGCGATTTTTGTGCTTTCCAAAGTGAAAGTGTTTGTGGGTGATAGGCTATAGATATAGCGCCTTTGTGCCTCGAGCTTGTCGCTTAAAAGTGCTTTGGCTAGTATTACTAACTAATATAATTTTTATATTGCAACCAATTAGTTTTATTAGATACTAGCAGCCCGCCCCGGCTTCGCACGGGTGGTTTGCCTATCTTCTATCTATCTATATATCTATCTATCTATATAAATGTATACAGAACCGATTTTAATAATATTTTTTTTAAACAACAATTGAATGGTACTGAAGCAAGTTCCATGTTATCCCTCAACTAGTTACACGATTGATGGAACAGCATTGATTCACTTTAGTTTCAGAATTTCCAAGGAAAAAAATTTGAAGAAATTTATATTCCCCATCAATTGGCAATAATGCTACAGTGAAATGGTGAATTTGTATTTGAATCTTTAATATCGAAATTTATTTATGGAGTTTTCATATTCGTGATTATATGTTGGAACGAATGTGTATGATCTATGTTGCGGAAGAAAAAATACCTTAAAAGTTGGATTAAAACCCCGTTCCTTAACTATATATGCAACCAAAGGATGTCATTTTGGACACACTGTTGTAACTTTGAATGTTCTACAAAAAATGATTTGACAGAGGTTCTTGTCTCAAAAGTTATAAATTCAGAAATTTAGGTTGCGTTGTCTGATAACTTGACCTTGCCATTTAGACAACATAATCCTGTTGGTTCAAGGCGAAACCTCAAAGCACTGCAATATTGACACCGACACATTGCTTCGCAGATTATAAAGTCGAGTTTCATTCCGCGTTTTCCGACCGATGTTTCGACGTGTCATTGCTGGCATTTTTTCTTATAATTTGATCTAGAGTTGTCTCGACATAATGTTACTTGTTTGTTAGTGCAGTGGATCGCAGCCTTTTTTGGAGCAGCGATCTTTTTGATTATACTATTATTATTAGCAGGGGCCACAAGGATAAAAATAAGCTTCAATCGAAACGTTTAATTAACATAATTAGTCCTAATATTAAAAAATAACATTAATTTATTTTTCGTTGTCCTCTAGATACTTCATCAATTCTAGTTTTTGCTGTGCCATTTGCGTTCCAGTGAGTTATTTTTAAATAAGCCATTATAGGGAATTTAACTTATCCAAAATTTTCATGTGGATTTTCATCATCTCGTGAAAAGAGTTTCGCATCATTAAGATTGATTGATTCAAGGTCTGTAATAAATTCACCAACATAGACTCACTAGAACTTAGTGGTTGCAACACTGGCTCTTTACATGCATTTAGAGTTGGGGTAGTTTGTGAGATTGGCTTATTATGTTGAGACATTGGAGCCTTAGGCTTCACAATCTTTTTCGTAGTTTATTGTTGAACGCCTAAGCGCAGGGCACCTTTGAAGTTAAAGGAATATTAGGTGGTGGACACATAACCGTCGCTGATTCTGTACGATTAGCCTCACGGCTAAAATGGGCGGAATTTTTTTGTGACTGATTCAACAGGTGACTAACATGATGAATATAATCACCATCCTGATAACCAAACTTGACAAACAAAATGGACAATAATAATAATTAAGAATTATTGCGTGGAATGCCAATGGTTTGCACAAACATATCCTTGAACTCCAACTATTTCTAAATGACAATATGATTGACGTAGCTCTAATCTCTGAAACCCATTGCACAAGTAATCACTACTTGAGCATTCCCGGATATAAAATATATAAAACAAAT
>JBAMAW010000085.1:0-53297 GCA_037043295.1 Amiota minor | reverse complement strand
CAACCTTATCATCCCGTCTGTAAACTCTTTGAAAATTTTAGGCCTTATCCTTAACAGCAAATATAGATGGAACACTCACATCGCTAACTTAGCAGTTGAACTAACAAAACCACTTAATATTATCAAGCACCTCTCCAGCCAGAAATACAAATGAAACATCTCAACTCTAATTCAAGTAGTGAAAGCTATCCTTATTTCAAAAATAGACTACTGTCTCCCAATTTGTGGACACTCCCCTAAATCGTATCTTAACAAACTTAAATCTATTCAAAACGCAGTAATTAGAACCTATCTATGTGCTTTTCGAACCACACCCATTTTCAACATGATTTTAGAATCTAATATTTACTAATAGAAAATAGATGCAACTTCCTGGCAGGCAAACTTTCTAAAATACTAATCCTATCCTCCAACACAGCTCTATACAACCTTATTAAAACTCCAAAAATAAAACCAAAATACCTAAGCGCAGTGGATAGAGCGATAAATATCTGCAAACAACTTGATCTTCCCTTCTCTCCCATCAAAACCATCAACAGCAAAAAACAACACTCCTTCAATAGTCTTCCAACAACACTTCCTTTCCCTCAAAAACGAACATTCTAAATACAACTTTATATACACTGACGGCTCCAAATCATCCGAAATTACAGGCTTTGGCATACTTACCGAAACCAACCCAATGACATCAGGTTTCCTACCCCACTATTCAACAGTATTTGCAGCTAAAAACATTGCAATCCATGAAGCTATAAACATTTGTATACGTAAGCCAAGTAGAGAGACTATTTGTTCTGACTCACTTTCTGCTTTATCCGCGATAGCCAATTTTAATAACCACAACTACTACGCTTCAACAATAAGATCTTTACTTAATACAAAATTCCCCAAAATAAAACTCATCTGGTTTCCCAGCCACACTAACATCAATGAAAAGGCAGATTTAACAGCAAAGCTCGCTACTAAGTTACCACTTATATACACACCCAACTACAACATAGGCGACATTGTTAATACTCTAAAAAAACACATAAATATTGAACACAATCACCATGCTACAACACACCTCCAGGTGGTATAAGCTAATACACTCTCCAAATACCAAATCCACCACACTTTATAATTCCCCAACTTTTAAACTTTTATCTAGACTTGATCAGATAAAGTTTACTAGAATCCGACTTGGTCACACAAACCTAACAAACATGCACCTCATCAATAAAAACCTGAATAACATCTGTCCCTTATGTAATAACGCTCCTAATAACATTCACCACATTATCACTCCTGCTCCTTATTGCACCACCTCAGATCCTCCACATTCGCTAATATAGACCCCATCTCAATCATTTCCGATCCGATCATTATCATCATTGTTATTTACATATATATCTTTATTAGCTGAAGGCTCTGGCAGCCATGGCTATTTTTATTAACTCTGTTAACTTCTAGTTTTAACTTTAGGTTAGCATTATATAAATAAATAAATCATGAATAGACTGTCGCTTGAATAAGGCTACAGAATTGTCCAAATTTACTTTGAAAATCTATCGTCGATTCGCGCAACTTATAAATAACTTCGTAACTTTTATGGCGCACATAATCAACGATCTGAGCAATCCATTCGTCGAATTGTGGATGGGTTTCATACTACATACTCTCTAAAAAATGCAATAACTTCAGCACATCAATGGATTGTGAATTGAAGCCACGAGACCATCATCGCCGATTGGGCTCTAGAGAAGTTGGCAACTGACCCATTATTTTTCCGCCAAATTGTGGCTCACTTTTGGCTTAACGGGTTTGTTCATAAGCAAAATTGTCGTATGTGGAGTAACACCAATTTACAAGAGACCCAACAGACTCCATTAAAATCAGAAAAATGCACCGTTTGATGCGGTTTACACGCTGGTGGCATCATGGGACCTTATTTCTTCAAAAATGAGGCCGGAGCTCGCGATGCGGTCAATGGAGAGTGTTACCGGACCATGATCAATGGATTTTTATTTGAAAGTGTGGATGACATTGATTTGGACGAAATGTGGTTTCAACAGGATGGTGGTATGAGCCATGCGGCAACCGCAACAACCGACTTATTGAAATTAAAATTTGCCGATAAGTTGATTTCCAGAAATGGTCAGGTCAATTAGCCTCCAAGGCCATGCGATTTGACACCTCTCGATTATTTCCTGTGGGGTAACGTGAAGTCACTGGTTTATGCTGATAAACCAGCAACAATTGACGCCTTGGAGGCCAACATTGTTCGTGTTATACATACAGCCGGCAGTCTCGAAATCAGACATTAGAGGTTGGTTGTACAAGCAAATGCAAGGCACAACACAAAACCTCAGTTCAATATTTATTTGATTTTTTTGCAGTTCTCACTTTGATACACCTCACTTAATGTTTTGTTTTGGTGTTTACTAATTTTTTATAAACATTACAAAGGATTAAGGCGAAATGTACATAAACCTAAAACATTTCCAATCAGAAATGAAAAATGACAGTCGATTTTACGAAAGACAAAATATGATATCAAAAGTGATGTCTATCCACACTTTTGATTTATGCATACAAACACTTACAGTTATAATATTTTTTGATGTAAGAAACGATTCAAAAACGATTACATTGCAATAATGAGATTGTTGCCATCAATGATGGTACATTGCCATCCACATCGGTACCTTTGCCTGAGGGGTCAATACTGATGCCTGATGCCTGATGCCTTTACTAAAACAATCTTCTCATGACAGTGACACTTTGAATGTGACTTGTCGGAAGTGGTCCCTCGGAAACAAGTTTTCTTTCCAGTCTCTCTTCTGATACTATGTAGCTATGTTATTATATTGATATTAATAGGTATAACACTTCTAGGTGAAATATGAAGTTTGGTGTAATAAAATTCAACTTGTTGGAAATTTCGTCTTTTAAAATAAGCATCGATCTCTATTCATTATCAATAATATTAAAGGTACATTGTCAAATTGTTTAGGAATAGTTTTTTTTTTTTTTTGACATTGATAACTTTGCTTTTCCTAAGACATTTTATTTTGTCAATAAAAAAAATTCCTGGAAATTATTTTGTAATTTATAGACATGATTGCCAGATGCGTCGAGATGGTGATGTTCTCACTGCAGTTTATTGCGGTTAGAGGCATTTTTATGTTCGGAATATTTCAACTGAATACTTTTCTGCTCCTATTCTTTCTGGTAAAGAAGAAAGAATTTCCAAAAATTGTTTGTAAAACCTGTGAAACCATTAAAAATTCACTTTTGATTATCCATAATACGAACAATATTTGGTGGGAGGCCAGGCAAAATCATCACTATAATTTAATGGGAGACTTTGACGTATTATAAAAATTCTAGTGCAGACATTTTATGTTCTAGAACTCGATCTCTTGCTGCAGTGGAACAATGTTTCTAAGTTATGGTTAATTAATATTAAGAATATTTCTAATAGTTGATTAATTCACTGCTGATTAGAGATACAACATCTGTATGAATAGTCGCTTTAAAAAATGAATGATAAAGTATTTATAAAACATATAGAGACTCTGGAAACCCCCTTCAAGTAGACTATACTTTTTTCATTCAGTTTTTCGTACATATCATACTTCTTTTTTCATTCCCATTTCTAATTTAGTTTATGACTTTTGACTTTTTACCATTTTGATTTTAAAACTAATTATACTTAAATGTGTGAGTGAGTGAGTGTTTGTGTGTTGGCCATAAAACTAACTAAACTAAGTAGAACAAGAACTCATTATAAATTTATATTAATATTTATTATAATTGCAATATGGTAAAAATAATATTAATACTGTGAAAGAAATAAGTAGAAACACAACTGGGAAAGAGTTGAACGCAAAATATTTGTAGAAAAAAAAAAAAATAAATATATATATAAAAAAAATTAAATCATTTCATACAAAAAAAAAAAAAAAAAACAAAAAATTTAAAGAATTTCTATTAACATGTATAAAATTTAAATGTGAAAAGGATAATTCAATGAATTTTAAAATTCTAACCAATTCACTTTTCAAAATGGAGAATATTGAAAAATTTTATATGTGTGTATTTTTTTTCTTGATAAAACATCATTTTATATTCACGAATATTTCGTTGTTTGATTCTTTTTTCAGAAATGAAGATAAGCTTTCATTTAAATTTAAATTATCCTTACAACTAGAAAGCTTTTTCTTTCTTTTCAGAACTTGACATTTTCTTCTATTAACTCTGTGTCCAAAAATACAGATGGCGTGTCGATTAACATGGATCAAAGTTGTTGAGAAAGCTACAGCATCCTTAAAAAGAGGCTGCAGGATGCTGTACATGATGAAAGCTTAGCGAGCGAGCAAAAGCTTGAAAACAACGTAATGCTTTTAAGTAAAAAGCTGTTGATGAATTGAAAGGAAACTAGAGAAAACTTAAAGCTTTTAAGGATGAAAAACAATGTGTAAAAAAGAAAACAAAATTAAAAAGGCGGTAAAAAATATTCATGGGTTCAAAGAAACTTAAGAGAAAGATAGATATATACTGTTAGACAGAGAGAGAGAGAGAGAGAGAGAGAGAAAGAAAAAGGGAAAATATTCATAGGGGATGATAGAGAGAGAGGGAGGAGAAATATTCATTGTTGTTGTTATAAATCAAGCTTTTGCCGCAATGTGTATAATTTTTTTTTGCACAAAGCGGAAGTTGTGATGAACACATTGAGCAATGTCAAGCAACAATAAATAAAAGGATACAGGACACACTCACTTACTCACTTACTCACACACACACACACACACACACACACACACACACACACACACACACACACACACACACGTACAGAAGACGCTCATTGTTTTGTTATTGTTATTATTCAGAGCACGTGTTTTGTCGGTTTATTGATGGTCGTAGGTGTAAGAAAGCGCGGTTCGTGAATTGAGAATTCATTCAATTTGTAAAGTATTTCTAATCTTTACATTCTCATTTTATTCTTTGAGTTCCTCCTTTTTCAATTGCTTTATTATATTTATTTGCCTTTTGAGTTTTCATTGTTCACTTAAAGTGAATGAAGTGATTAGCGATGAAGTGATTTCAAGCGGAAATATATTGTATGTAAATAATCATTAAATACTCGTATCAATGAATAGGGATGACATTATTGATAAAAGTTCTGTAATTTTTTGTAAATTCTAATTCAAAATTATGAAATTATGGTTTTGTACATAATATAAATTTGCAATTTATTAGAAAAAAGAGATGACAATCAGCGAGACAAAGGTTCAGATATGATTAAAATATACATTTTGATGATACGCGTTCAAAATTTATTGAAAAATTGATTGTCCGAAATGTGGAGAAGGATATTGAAAGGATGATGAGACATACTTCTTCCAGCAGGTTGATTGTAATCACATGTTCTTCCAGCCAGGCATCGGAGTGTCTGACATTGAACCTGGCGATTTCCTCTCTGCTTGTGGGGATCGAATTTCTTAGGTATCATTAATTATCAAAGCAATCTTTCGCAGCAGTGAGGTTTGAAATCTTTCAACCCAGCTTCATTATAGACTTATACACTAACCTTTTTCGAAGTTTTTCAGATCCAAACTACTATTAGGATGATTGAATGATTTTAGGTTATTTCATGAATATTTTGCAATTAATTTCATTCACTGAGACTTCTTCGATTACAAACAGGAAGACCAACGATTGGCATTGTGAGAGATTTCAACAAAAATGAAAAGTAAGAAGAAGATTAACTTCGGCTATGCCAAAGTTGTTACACTCTTCACGCACCACTAGAAAACCAAATATCCCCTACGCTCCTGTGATAGAACATAATTATTGATTTGACTTATGTTTAGGAAATAATCAGTATACAGTAAAAATAAAATAAAATATTTTTATGAAATACAATTTTTTTTTTTGCTTTTTTAATTTGGCGGAATATCCGCTACTGACAATTGATAAGTTCTTACATGAGAAGAAGCCAGAAAAGTTACCAGTTCACTCTGCATTGATATTTGAAAAACATATTTCAAAGGAAATGGATTTTCTTCCAAGAGGCACAGGGCATTCAGCTAAGAGATATTGGTTGCCTTCTGGCATTTCTTTATCTCCACAGGTATAAAAAAAAAAAGAAGGTAAACTTCGTCTATGTGGAAGTTGATATACTCTTCATGTTTTTGGCCTAAGTTCTGTGATAGAGCATTCAGAAATATTTGATTATTGTTTTGTCTTGTGCTTAGAATAGGATTAGTATTCATACTGCATTTCAACATTGAGACCGAAATATTTATATTGGAGCTTTACGACCCAGGGTCTTAAAATTTAGACATGGCTTAGTCAACTTGTCTCGTCGAGCTGGGGGGAGTCTCCGATGTCTCCTCCTGTCTGTTACAAACTTCATGACAAACTTATAAAAACGGAAGAAAAGGAAAATCGAAGAAGAATTAATAAAATAAAAATGTATATAAAATAAATAAAAATAATAATAATAAAAACAAATAATAAATATATACAGATGTATAAAATAAAAGTAAATACAAATTTTGATTGCACAAACAAAATGCATATGTATACACATGGTTATGCATAGATACATACATATATATATACATACAAACATATGCACACAAGTATTTTATATATGCATAAATGTGGCAGCCTATGACGTCAATCATTCATTTTATTTCAGTTCTCATTGAGTTCTACTTTTGTTTTTTTCTTTTTTATACTTACTATAATATTTTTGTTTTTTGTTTTGCAGCAAAAAGTTGTTGTTGATTTGGATTGGTTTGGATTGGATTGAATTGGATTTTGCGTTATGTGCTGCCGCTACCACCACCAACATAATCGTTTTTGTACCAATTTCACTTGTGAACTATTGAGCTCAAAATAAAACAAAAGGTCAAATTGAAATTGTTAGCAAGTGAAATGAATGAGTGAGTCAATGCCATGACACGCTATTCTGCCACCATTTCATTCTTTATTCCTTTTGTTTGCAATCAATCCACTCTATACACTTCCATCTGAACAGAACTCTGACTTTAAGTTTGTACTTTATAGTTGTGCCTAAAAGTATGCAAAATAAATTGAATAACAACACCAAACAAACCAATAACAAGAGAAACAAAATGCATCTAAATTGTTTGTTAAAAGATAAAGTTCAACAAAACATTGTGCAATTTTTCATATAAAAAAGGGAAAGTGTAAAGTGTCTGCACTAAGGATAATAAGGATCCATACACAATCATGTAACTATTGAGCGACATATCTATGTATCTCGAACACGAACATCTATAAAAGTGATGAAGAGCACCACGAATATGGCTATCATCATAACTAGGAAAATATGTGATGGTGATGTTGATGACGACTAGGTCAATGCTGTGCGTCATTCTTTTGTGTTGTGCATTGTGTTTATGGTCAAAGTCAAAAGTAGAAGACGTCGACGTCACCAAATACAATAACAATGAGTAGAAGCAACAACAACAGTAACAACACACTAGAAATGACCACAAGATCAACAACATCGATAACCAATGGCAATTGTTCCTTTCAAACATGAACACATACACAGAAGATACAATAACATGGACATGGACATAAATGTGGATTTGGACATGAACACGAATGTGGATGTGTATGTGGACATACACTTATGGTTTGAAGTGTTGACAGGGACAAATGGTTTGTTTGTTGCCGCGTTGAACTGAACAAAATAAACGTGGACATGCAGCGACTTCTGCATATTTCCAATCATTTAGAGCTGCAAAAACTCAGATTGTAAGGTAAACATGCTAGGCAAAAGTACGTACTACAACAGCAGGCGCAGTGGTCTTGTAAATACTTGGTACACCCAAATACTTATATACAATAAGTTTATGAATATTGTATACTATAATCAGAAATATGGTACCAGTAAATATGAAATTGTACGAAGGAGGTTTGATAAATTTTCTAACCACTCACTAATAACCAAGTGACAGTTGTTACAGTTTCAGTAGAACAAATGAGAACAAACAAGTAAGAAGTTTAACTTCGACTATGCCTAAGTTGATATACTCTTCACGCACACCCTAGAAAACATTTTTGCCTATGCTCTGTAATAGAGCATTCAGAAATATTTAATTATTGCTTTCACTTATGTTTAGGGTATAGTCAGTACACATAAAGCATTTCGACAACACTGAGACGGAAATATTTGTATGAGAGATTTGCGATCCAGTAATCATAGGATTTTGAAATCTACACACTGTTGAATATGGATCAGACACTTGTATAGTTAAAATTTCAGTTCAAAAACACAAAAAACCAAAACGTTTTTCTAATAAAAACTTAAATTTGGGATTGGCTTTGTATGGGCTATACGGTCGTACGGGGTATATTATGGACATTGATTAGAGACTTATAGTACATTCATTTAAATGGGTGGTTTATATGGGAGGTACTCCCCCAAGTGGTCCGATTTGAATAATTCCAACAAATGTACAGTGTCTATATCAGAAATTTATAGTGTCTAAATTTCAGTTCAATAGTCCAAAAAAAAAAAGAATTTATTTTCTAATAAAAACCTGAAATTTAATGGTGGGTTTGTATGGGAGGTAGGCCTCCTAGTTGACCGATTTGGCTGATTCCAACAAGGTATGTAGCTTCTATGTCAAGAATTTATAAAGTTTAAACTTCAGTTCGATAGAACTAAAAACAAAACAGTTTTTCTAAAAAGAACCAGAATTTTATTGGGGGTTTGTATGGGAGGTATCCTCTCTAGTAGTCCGATCAAACTGCAATATCGGCAATATTAGTTTCTGATATATAGATACTATTCATCCAAATTTCAAGATCGTGGAATTACTGGATCGTATAGCTGCCATACAAACCAAAATGTTTCTTGTAATGGGACCCCTTTAAGTTTTTGAAAATATTTTAGTTTTAGTATTTGTTGCTGATACCCGGATAGAACTACACCGGCTCATGAGATATGACCCGAGGATGGACGGACGGACGGACAACAAAGTCTCTAGAATAGGGTTCTCTTTGGTACCCTTTCGGTCCGGAAATCCAAAAATTATCCATAAGATAGGCTCACAAACACGAGCTCATGAATAGTTTGAAGAAACGTTTGGTCATGTTTCAGTTGCATTGATTTATTAATGTCAATGGAACCAGTCGAAAATCCTGAGAGAGCAAGTGGATTATTCAAAATAGTGAATAGAATGCTCGAGGTTCTAGTCATGGCCATGAACAATATTAGTTCGATTATTAAAAGATATCTTAAAATATGAAAAACTCACATTTCGGCAATTGCAAAAATACATAAACTAGATAATGAAATGCTTCATTTATAACCTTATTATTCAGTTAGTTCAACCAATATTACTGATTATTTCACTGTTTTTCAAAACAGAAGATTTTATTTAAATTTTTGTTTATTTTTAGGAAGACATTTCTCACTTTTATATATTTAGAAATTTATCACACGTCCCTCGTATTCATTTTGATGTTATTGTTGTTATTGTTGTTGGTGTTGTTGTTGATGTCAAGTTGCTCATTTAATTTATTATA
This sequence comes from Amiota minor, assembly GCA_037043295.1. Lineage (NCBI taxonomy): Eukaryota > Metazoa > Arthropoda > Insecta > Diptera > Drosophilidae > Amiota > Amiota minor. The sequence goes on along the minus strand of JBAMAW010000085.1, from coordinate 43,733 downwards.
CGCAACTGCATTTATTGTGTTGTTAAATGCTTTGTGGTACATTTGGTCAAGAGTTCACCACCTGCATCAGCATCAGCATCATCACCAGGACCAGCACCAGAACCAAGACCAGTAATAGCAGCAACAGCAGCATCAGCGCATACCATTCCATAAAATATAATACTACTATAATGAACTTTCATGCGGTTTAAGCAAATATACCGCAAAACCAACAACATAAACCTGAACAACGATGCGCGGTCAACAGAATTCTGTCAATGAAAGGCATCCATGGAGAGGATGGATGGATAATGAATACTCAGATGAATATTGAAGAGAAAAGAAAATACTATAAAAAGAAGATTATAAAATATTATTCATTATAAGAAAAGACAGAAAGAAATATTTACCACTCAAAACACAACAATTTTCAGTATTTACTATATTAAAAAATATAAAATTCTACGAAATCAGTAGGAGACCAAGCGAAGACTTACTAAGTACCCATGGACTCTTGTGAAATCACTTATTATAATATGAATATTGCTGCTTTCCACTATCCACGGCTTTCTGCTTCAATTGCCAGCGATTCACTTGAAATGATGAAGTCTTAAAATGAATCTGCGAGGAATAGTACTTAAAATTAAAGTGAGATCTCTTTTGAGCAGACAAACTAAAATTTAAAAGTTTATTTAAACAGCGTTTCAATGGCCTTGACACTTTCGAAGCTATTTTCATCTGCCTAGGGAGGATCTACGCATACTCAGAGGCTATTGTTGACTTGGCTATTATTTCAAATATTAAATACTGTCGATTTTGTGAATAGGATGTTGAATCATTGATGAACATTCTTTGTGAGGAAAGGACTATCCATTTTAAGGGCAAGTAAAATGTCTCCTGAACTATATTAAATTGATGAAAATCGTCATCATCACTTGGAAAATTAACAAAATGTTTGTGGAATGAAAAAATATTTGATATTAATTGTTTTTCTTTAATGTAAATATAGATTAATCGTAATTGATCAAGACTTAATTAAACATAATTCAGAGGATTTTTTTATGCAAACAGAGGCTGAGAAACTTAAAAACGCTATGAAACCATTTTTTTGAATCTCAGAATTTTATTGAAGAAGTTTTTTTATTAAGAAGTTTTTATTGTTATTCTGTTTTACAATTGAAATGAATTCGTGTGGCACAAAAGTGTCACATTTTTGTTACGACACAATGTCCTTGGTCTGTCAGGGGAATCATTTACGCTAACTGATGCAGTTGCATTACAAATTTGTGCGTTTGGTTCTTGATCTTTTTGGTTAAGTGTCCGGCGGTTTGGTTTTATGGTCGACAATAATAAGAATTACAAGCAGAAGGAGAACAATATTAACAAAAACGCTGAGAAAACTAAACTATGTCACAAAAAAGTGGCACATTACTAAATGGAGAATTTATGGTACTAATGGGACTAACATCAGACAACAGAAATAAATTCGTAATCTTTACGACATACAAATTAAGAGAAAAACAAAGTTAAAAGTATATTTTTCTCTTGTAAATCTTGCAGTTGATTGAATTTTTGAGATTTATGAACTTTTTTGATTTTGATAATATTTCGAAATGAGAATAAAATTTAAATAAAAAGAGAAGAATCGAATATATTTTTTTTTTACTATTTATTTAAATATAATTGATAAAATAAGAAATAAAAGAAATTCAATTCAATGGAAAATTCAATCATATTATTTATTTAAAAGTTCTCAGATATTAGAGCAAATCATATGCAGCTTAAATTAAAAATCATACAAAAAATGAACTGGCTTCATTGCTAACTTAGCTGACTGAACTAAGATACTACAAAGATGCCACTATGTGATTCTCTACAAAGCATAGAAAATTAAATTTTTTATATGAGTAATTTGGAAATTCACAAAAACAAATATCATAGAGATGCATTAAGAAATTATATAATCATATAAATTACTTTGCAATAAATCTGTTAAGTGACAGTCACTTAAGAATTATCTAGAAGTAAACACATAAGTATATCTCAGTGGAGCTTGAACAAACCTGCATTATAACTCATACAAACTCATGGAAGTGGCTTAAAGCATAACCAAATATACAATTCGAGGATTTGGGTTAAATGATGGTTTGCGCAAAGTTTTTGAAATGAAACTTTTTTAGCGAAGGGGAGTAAATCCAAAAAATATGATAATGAAATGTGACTAAAATCAAAATATGACAATGTTATTATTATATTGGAGCTATTTAGGCAAATACAATATGGAAGTGAAACTTCTAAACTAGTGTTGTTTCAATACTAACAGTTATTTGCTTTTTCGGTCATACGGCCACTTGTTCGTAAGTTCTTTCGTAAAGTAAACACAATCAGTAAAGTATTTTTTATCTCTCTCTTACTCATGCATAAGCATTCACTCTCTACGCTGCCGATGCCGCAGGTCGCACAAGACAATGCGCTTTGCTTTATGCGTCTCCCCATTACGTCTCTGAAGCATCATCGCATTTTGATTTTTGTCACATTTCATTTTCTAATTTTTGGATTTACCACACTTCGCTAAAGAAGTTTCACTTCCATATTGTTGTTATGAGGGTGAGGCACACTACTCAATTCACATATACCACTCTGTAATGCCGAAAACGTCAGAAATGATCAAAACTTCCTGAAAACAATTTGAAATGGGGATGCTACGATGATGATTCAATACTTTTTAGTGAAAATGGCATTTGGTTGCATGAAAATCCATGATCCATGTGAAAACTCTTACTGGCAAGACCATTACATTGTAGATTCAGACTTCCGACACCACCGAGAATGTTAAGGCTAAGATACAAGGAAAAGGAGGTCTCCCATCACACCAAAAGCATCTGATCTGCGCCGGAAACCAAGTGGAAGACGGTCGCATACTCTCTGAATACAACATTTAGAAGAAGTCAACCCATTACTTGGTGCTCCGTCTTCATGAGCCATTGTTGCGTATTCTCGCACAAAAATACAACTTGCCACATAAGCTACGCACGTTTGCATCCATGTGCCACCAACTGTGGCAAAAACAAATGTGGTCACACCAAGAACTTGCGTCCCAAGCAAAAGTTGAGTTAGACGAACAAATTTATTATATTTGTATTTCCCGCGGTCGTGCTCAGCACGTGCTTAACAACATCCACAGGACCAATTTTAGACATTGTACCATGTTAAAACTTAAAAATGTGTGTCATTTCTGAAACACTACAGAAATTTTTATAAAAAAAAAGAAACTAAAATAAAAAAAAAAACAATCCAGAAATTAATTGCCGAAGTGAGGAATGGATGTTGAGAAAATCACAGTAGGCAAAAAACAAGAGTAAAAAAATGTATTCTGAAATCATAACAATTCTAATTAAATTATTCGATAACAAAGGCATAATTCAAAAAAAAACACATACTTTCACTTGAAATTACCTATTATTAAAACGTCCTGCAACTATTGAATTCGTCCAGAATACTGTCATTCTGGCAGATAATGTGAAATGTTACGGAAATCAAAATGTGATGATGCTTCAGAGACGTAGTGGGGTGATGAACAAAACAATGAAGCGTAGAGAATGAATATTTATGCATGAGTAAGAGAGAGATAACAAATGCAGACCAGACAATTCAAAATCTTGATAATTGTTACAAAAATGTTGGGATTTCAACCTTCCCAAATTTAAGTTTTATTTATATTTGTGTGAATAAGTTTTACCATTTTTTTGGACTTCAAACACAAGAAGGATGGTAATCATTAAGTTCATGATATGCTTTGTGCTTTGAAATTTTTTTCATATTTTGCTATTGGTTTTGGTTCTGTAAATTCAAGTTCAAGGAGTCAACTCCTAACTTCACTTAAGCATTAACGATAATCTACATAGTAATAACTTATACAACAAATCGTTCAGTTCATTTATCTTATCTATTATGTATTAAGTTTAAAAATCTTCACTTAGTGAATAGTATTATAAGTTTGTCATGAAGTTTGTAACAGGCAGAAGGAGACATCAGAGACCTCATAAGGTATTGTATATTCATTCTTGATCAGCTCAAAGAGACGAATTGATTAATCCATGTCCGTCTGTTTGTGTGTGTGTATGCAAACTAATCCCTCAAACGGACAGCCATATAGATTTTAAGACCCTAGAATTACTGGATCGTAAAGCTCCTATACAAATATTTCGGTCTCAGTACTGAATTGCTCTATATGCACTTACTATGAACACACTGAAGATAAGTCAAATCAATAACTAAATATTTCTGAATGCTCTATCATAGAGCATAGTCAATACCGGGGGTGCGTGAAGAGTATACCAATTTCTGCATAGGTGAAGTTAAACTCCTTTTTACTTGTTTATTTTCTTATCTTGTAATTTAATGTAAATGTAATTTATAAGGCATAATTTTCTTAATTTGATTTAATTTGGTATTTTGAGATTTAATCAAAAACTCTTCAGAGGAAAACCAATCTAATTTTATACTATATATTTACTATATTAATTCACATCATGCCACTCCTCTTTATAACCTCAGTTATCAGTTTGTTGAGATGTTTTTAAGATAAATTTACATTCAGTGAAATGAAACTGTGTCAGTTTAATTTGCAGGAGCATCTGCGGTTCTTGGAAGCAACAATACACAAGTTTGCTTAAGTTTCACGCAGTGCGCTGTGTCCCTTGGCGGATGGGTGGCGACTTGCTAGCCCAATTCTTCATCATCATAATCATCATAATCATCACCATCATCACCAACATCACCAACATCATTGCCTTTATTTGTTGCTGTTAGTTTTTCTTATTTCTAGTTCGTTTTGACCGGTTGCATAACTCTGAATGCCTGCATATCTATCTATTCGCAGTGAGAGACTGAATAACTGACTACCTGGTGAGCTGGTTAAACCACTTTGCTTCATAACCTGGATTGATTTAGCTTGCTTCATCTGGGCCCGATGCTTTCTTATTGTAATTATAAATGGTTCTAATTGATAAGAAATTTAACTCAACAAGATTTGTCGGAAATTCTTAGATATTTAATTAATTAAATTACAAATGAAGATTAACATGTACCAAACATAATTCAATTACAAATACTTTTCTATGTAAACCTAATTGAAAAGTTAAATACTCTTAATTTTACATGACAGAAGACTAAAATAGACTGGGATAATTGAACTCTATAGATGCTTACAATTACAATTAAAATTGCAAAATAAAAAACTGTTCAAAAAAGTAATTGCAACTAAGTAAAAACTAGTATAAATGTATTTAAAAATTCTTGAAACATAATCAAATATAAAATGGAAATCATTCGTTTAAAGTACTCAATTACACTTCGTTGTAATGTTGTCAAAGTCAATTTCATAGATTTAGTCAAGTGGCTGATAATATTAACACATGAATAATATCAATTCTTATACTACCAGAGCTTTTAGAATTTCATTGCATAATAAATTGCTTCCAGAGACATAAGTAAGGATTGTAAGGAATGCAAATCAAATTTATTGGATCCTCTTTAACAGAGAACCTGCTTTGTATTCCTCAACTCTGAAGCTATTGTGACAATCATTAAAATTATGGGACTCCATTTATCAAACGTGACGTTGGTGCAATTAGCAAATAACGAGTAGAAGTTCCCGTACCATATCACTTTCATCACTTATATATGAGTATATGAGTACAACTCTTCGTGACTCTTGAATGTCAGTTCTGTTAGGACTAAGTAACATCCTAGCGAGTATAAACCACCGTTGAAGTCATTTTGTATGGACGCATGTCAACTCGATTTTCTTACTGACAAGTTAATTAAGAAGTCTTCATTCCTTTTTTATTCTTCATATTTTCCTACTGACTCTACTCATGCTGACATGACTTACAAATAAAGGGTTCAGGAAAAAATACGCTTGACTTTGAAGTATCATAACTTTAAAATGGTTTGTTTCGCTCATTTTTGTTTTTTTTTTCTTTTCTTTCGCAAACGAAAATTTTATTGAGATTGATTTGCTCTATAAACAAACAAAATAAAGTAAGACCAAATGAGTGAAAATTCAGAACAAATCTATATTTTACACAATTTTATTACAATAAAGAAAATGAATTCATAACAGACATGTGAAAATTGTTGTGCTATTTATGGTGAAGGTATTCTATAAAAACCATTGCCAAGAAATTGTTCGCTCGTTTTCCTGTCCCAGAAATCTTGATGTGAAAAATGCACCAAGCTCAGGTAGACTTATCACTGAGAAAGTCTATGAAATCATGGATTAAGTTGAGCGAAACCGGCATGAAACTTAATAATAATAATAAAACAAACATTTTTATGCCATTTGCAAGTAGTTGGTTTTAAAAAGAAGCTCCATTTATAGAATGAAGTGAAAAAATCGAATTGATCGAATTTCCATATGAAACGAAAAGAAATCGAACCATTTCTGAACTGTTTTGTAATGGGTTATGAAAAATTAATAGCATACGAGAATGTTGTGTGAAAGATTGATGACAAATATGGTGATGGCATTGGAGTAACTACCTTATAGCTAACCGATTGATTCCAATGTCTACTGCCAACAATTGATGCGGTTGAAGCAAGCAATTGAAAGAAATGGGCCAGAATTGAACAAGAGAAAAAGTGTTGTGCTTCATAATGACAACACTAGACCGCACATATATTTCACGATTCGGCAAAATTGAAATGCTTTGGTTGGGAAGTTTTAATGTATTCATCATATTGTCCTGAGATTGCATCAACAGATTATCATTTATTCTAATCTCTACAAAACTTTCTTGCTTGTCGCTGTTTTTTGATGTGAAACTTTAGAAATTCCACACTGATATTAGACGAGTAGTGGTAAAAGTTGGTAGACCAAAATGGATAAAATGGATAAAATTTAGTTTTAAATTTAAAAAAAAAAGAAAATCTCATTAAGTACGTATTTTTTTAACCATTCTAATATTTTCTGACTTTCTGAACTGTTGTTCCTTATTGATTTGAAAAAACTCTCTTCTGCCATTTTCCCCTTTTGATTCTTGTTCAAAAATATCAGCGCCATCTTGGCTACAAATCATCCACAGTAAATGTGTTTGGTCTGAGTTTTTGTTTATGTCTAACATTTAGTCAGAGTCCTGTAACTGCTTCTATTATTCTATTATTCTACTTATGATTTCTTATATTGTTCTGATCAAGTATTAAGTACTTGGAGTTCACATAGTTTTATAAAGAAAATAATAAAATTGGAAATAAATTTTATTTCCTTTTTTTTATTATTTTGAAAATGATATACTACTCAATCAATCTAATTCAAAATCAAATTCCAACAATCTGAAAATGTGTCACATATTATTCTGTGATTTCTGGTAATGGACAACTTAATTAACTAGATAATATTATTTGATTTGAAGGAAAAAAATAGAAATGTTTTCTTCAAAAGGATTAATGGAAAAATTGACATTTATGATGATAAATATGGAGAAAACCCATTGGTAAGATATTTCTATTAGTCCTCGTCTGCTTTCTTTCTTTTAATTTACAATATTTGCATATTTTTCTATGTGTATTTCTATTGCGGTTTTTCCTGTGTGTGTGTGTGTTTGTGTGTGTGTGTGTGTGTGTGCAATGCTGCGTATGAGTTATATGCGTTTCACATTCAATTAGTTCAGCCTCGTTACTTTTCAAATTTGCAACTTTTATGTGCCAACCACGAATCCACCATTCCAACACCCAGCACCCCTCGGATTCATCGCCAACTTACTTAATATATTTTCTTTTTAATTTGTTAGTTAAGCCCCACTATTTCGGCTTCTGTTTCTGTGATTCTGCATGTATCTAAGTATTTTTCTCATGCTCAATCCATTCATGTAACTTTGTATCTTTTTCGGCTATTCACTTTTGTTATTGTTTTTTTTTTTTTTTATATTGTGCATACTTTTCATTTCTTTTTTTTTTTTTTTGGTTCGTTGTTTTTCTTGTTTTGTTTTTAATTTTTCATTTATTTTTGTTTTTTTTTTTTATATCTTTCATCGTTATCCTTAACTAGCGCCAGTCGAAACAGAGAGAAGGGAGCAGTCAGCATGGAGCAGGCGGCAGTTTGCTACTTGCCAACGCCTACTGACACTAATGCAGTGAAATAAAGTGGATTTAAGTTGAAATGTCCTTGAGGCTGCTTCTGCTAGGCAACAACAGACAACGAGGCACTCGCGTTTTTCTCTTTTATTTTTTTTTTTTTGTTTTTTGGATGCAAAACGAAAGGACTTCGTGCATGGACCGCATGAAAGCGAGTCAAAGCGAGTTGCCCAAGTCTTCTTGTCTATGCGAGATCCATGAAGTTGGGACTCAGATGGAAAGTTGTCGGCGGGGGCTATGACTACCAAATTTTGAAGGTTTCCTATCCTTGGCAACGCCAACTATGCCAAGTCATGACAGAAGTAATGTAGCGCGAGATACTATTTGCCATGAAACTCCAATGCTGTGTGCTTGCATCCAAGTATCTGTGTATACTTTACTTTTGTATATTTTATGGTCATAAAGCGCGTTCTACATTAACTCGTTCACTCACACACACACACACACACACACACACACACACACACACATACCAATGACGTCACAGATCTCTAGTTGTTTTTTATGATTTTTATTTTCACATATTTTTTGTTTTGTTTAAATCGAAAAAAATAAAAAAAAAAAAACCCAAAATAAATAAAACATAGAATAGCACAGAATAGAAGAGACAGAAAACAAAACAGAACAGAAGTGAATACAACAGAAGGAATGCAAAACGCAGTTGATGAAAAGGTAAAAGAAAATTGGAAAAACAAAACGAAATGTGTAAATTGGTATGCTACACCATAGCAGTTCGTGCTATACTTATAATTTCATTTTCCACCATCTGCATCCCCATGAAAGACGAAAGACTTCTTTTCTTTTGAATATTTACGCTTTAGCTCAGGCATGTTTAATGTAATTACCAAACGACTTAAATGCACCAGAGAGAATGTTGGTACAGAATGTCGGGAGAGTGAGATTTCGAGGCAGTGAGTCAATGAGTCAGTGAATATAGCAAGCCAAGAAGAAAAGTCACACCAAGTACTACAAATCTAGTAGATTTTTTATATTGTATAAATGTATCTTTAGATGCACACATACATATGTACCATAAATACAAATGTATATAGGGTACAATATTTATATCCTTTATATCCTTCTTCTTTACTTCATTTGTATGTGCGTGTGTGTGTGTGTGTGTGTGTGTGTCATGTTTGGCAAAATGCCAAATAAAATTCAACACGAAATAGAAGTTCGAGTAAAAGTCCAAAAAGTCGAATAAGATAGGCGAATTTCAATGGTCGCTTATGCATTTTTATTCAACTGTTTTCTTCGCCTGCAATTTTTCGACTTTCTCCACATTCTTTCACTTGCAATTCGTTCGTTTGCTCATTTCCGGCTTTCTTCTCATTTTCATGAACATTTTCGTACTTTACTTTCTTTTCTATTCTCCACTTCACTTAACTTTACTTTATATTATTTTTTGTACAATTTTCATGTGAAATGTGTAAGGCTCGAAAAAAGGACATGAGCACCATATGGTATCTATGTGTGTGTGTGTGTGTGTGTGTGTGTGTGTGTGTGTGTGTGTTTGTGTGTGTATGTAAGTATATTTGTATACTTGTGTTGATATGGCGTCGTTACGGCTGCACTCATGGAAACCATAGCAGCCATGAGCTGCTGCAGCGACCAATTTTTGATTTTTTATTTTTTTATGGAGCAAACTGTGGTGAGACTCTTAACAAAAACTAACAACAATAACAACTAGCAAAAGGATGCATCCCTTTGCCTCTGCATCCGTGTATCTTGAGCCACAAATTGTTCCGCTTCAATTGTGAAAACATAACATTTTGGCATTGGTTCCATAATTCTTTTTTTTTCTTTCTTTCATTCTTTCTTTCACGCTTACAATACCCTACACTTTTTATAAATATGTACATTAATATGAGATGATAACAAGTCTATAAGATTTGTAATATAATTTTGAAGAGAAAATATTTTCATTATTAATACTACTACTATATTTTAGAAAATTAAAATCTATTGATTCTATGAAAATCATAGCGATTGACTTGTGCTGCCAAGGTGCTTATCAATGTGCAGGGGATAAGTAATAGAAGAGAAAGAAAAAGACGATTTTTGGATTGAGGAAGAAAAAGGGAAATTAATATGGGTGCTAGAAGAAAAAGATTCCCGCTGATGGATGATTAAAGAAAAAAATCTCGCCACTGGAATCTTAGGAAAAGTGCAAAGAAACTTTAGAAAAGAAAGATTTTTGGAACAAGATACTTAATTGGTGATAATCTGTTTTAATGCAAACAATTAGTAAAGTAAATTCAAAGAAAAAAAAAAGAAATAATAATTAAAAACCACAATTTCAGAGAAGGATAGATATTTTCATGATATCATTTTGAAGGCTTATTGGGAAGATTTCAGTTATCGGTTCTCAAGATTATTACTTTTTGATTCATTCTACTTATTTAAATACAATACAATACAATATCATTTACATTTCATTTAGATATTGTATTTTTCTGGAATAAAAAAGATTCTATATTTTCCTGATGGTCATTAAAAAAGATAAGTAAATCAAGTGGTTTTTGTATTTTCGTTAAAGGAAGTTTTGGAGATATTGAGTAGCCTGTACCATCAAAATACTTAAATGATTTATTTATAATTATTTATTATTTTCATTATTATTTATTATTATTTTATTTAAATTTGATGCCATTTTCCTTTAAAGGTAATACATTTTACCGATCTTTCTTTATATACAAAATAAATACATTTCGGTTAGTAAAAATGGATCAAGAAAACAGGAAGAAAATAATAATTTTTTCAAAGAAATTATATTCGTCGATTAAAGCTCTTTTTGACGTTTGACGGATATCTCAACAAACAAAACTGTTACTTTAAACTGAAGAAAATCCTAGAAACATAAATGTTTGAAAAGTCATTGAAACAAAAGAAAACTTACTGTATGATTTTGGTGTGATGGCTTAATTGTGCAATAATGCAATTACTTTGAATGGATCTCATTATCAAGTGATTGTGGACTATAACAGAGGAGATAAATTGAACGATGTTCTTTTTTATTGATAACCGGAAGCAATGTTCTGAAATTTCTAATAAAAATAAATAAATATTTCATACAATGTGTGTCTTTTATTGTATTTAAAACTTAAAACAATACCTAACATTTGAATAAATCTCATCATATACATTATAAGTAATTGCTTAAAGAGAAAACAAATAATTGAACCATTGATTGTAATTCTCTCTTTCAGATGATAAATTTCATAAATTTTTTATTATGAAAATAAAGAGAATAAAGAGAGTAGATGCTCATCTCATGTTCATATATGATTTTACAGAATTATTTAAGTAATAAGCACAATATGGAAGTGAAACTTCCTCCAAAAATTAGAAAATGAAATGTGACGAAAATCAAAAAGCGAGAAACCTTCAAAGAAGTAGTGGGAACACGCTCAAAACAATACGAAGTGTCTTGTGCAAGCTCGTCTGCAACATACAGAATAATTGCTTATGCCTGAGAATGCATGAGTAAGAGAGAGATAAAAAATGCTTTACTAATTGTGTTTACTTTACTAAAGAACTTACGAACAAGTGGCTGAATGACCGAAAAATAAAATTCTTAACTCTTTTGTATTGAAACAATATAACACTACAATATTCTGTGTTATTGCTTGACCAGTTACTTTAGAAGTTTCACTTCCATATTGTATTTGCCTAAATAGCTTCAACACAATAATAATAAAATCGTCAAATTTTTATTTTTATCAGATTTCCTTTTCATACATATTTTCCGTGTATACAACACGAATTTATACCTAAATAGCTCCAATATAATAATAAGTTTGTCAGAATTGGATTTTCGTCACATTTCATTTTCATATTTTTTGGATTTACTTTCCTCCGCTAAAGAAGTCTCACTTCAAAAAGTATTTATGTCTATTGACTTTTAACTAGAAAGAGTATTTAGTATAGAGTAATAAACTGGAATAATGAAATATATTTAAATTCATTATTATACATTAAAAACTCTTTTCAAATTTTGAAAAGTACATCTAAATTTCGTTCAAATTTCTCTATTCTTTTCGTTATATCTCTTCTATACTCATTTATATTATATTTTTGTTAGTTGCTTGTTTTCAGAAGATAAATGATTGCAATTCTTGACTCCTTCCTGTGCTCATTTTGTAAATATCGCATCATTTCTTTTCTTTTCACTTCACTTTGCTTTTTATTTTTTTCTAACATTTCTTTTGCTGCAACTGCAAAGGCTAACTTTTGTGTATTTGAGGATTATTTTGTTGAGATAAGTGTAAAAATTAAATTTTATTTCATTTCATTTTCTTGTGGCAAAAAAAAAAAAAAGAAAAGAAAAAAGATAATAGAGGATAGAAGCGACGAAAGATATCACGTACTCAATTGCACAACCAACCACCCACTCACCATCATTTTGATGCTTTTTCTAACTTCTTGTCTAACATTTGGTTTATTTAACTTTTCATTTAAGATTTCATTGGTTTGTTTTTTTTTCCTTTATTTCTAGTGTTTGTTTTTTTTTTTTTTTCATATTGATAAACCATTTTCTCAATTGCCATTTAAAATGTTATTTTAATGATATTCTTCATTTTCTTTTAATTGCCATTAAAATTGAAAACAAATATAAAATAGTGGTAGGGAATATGTAGAAATATAAAATATATATTGTGCAATATAAAGAAATATATATATATATATACATATATATATATATATATATATAGTAATATATAAGTATAAGTATAATAGAAAATCGTACCCATCGAGGGAGCTACGGTGTAGCAATTGTTGTTCGCGCAGCTGTAATTTCCTTTCGGCGATCTTCTTTTGTTCTTCCTTTTGTTCGCGTTGTTCTAATTGATGTTGTTGTTGCTGCTGCTGCTTCTTCCGATGTTGACGATCCTCGCCGAGGCCATAAAGGCCAGCAACGGCCGCCATATTCTAAAGCGACCGCCCAATGTGGCAGTAGCTTTTTGTTGTCGCCACTACGTTTGTCGTTTGAATTTTTTCACTCTTGCTATAATTTTTTTTTTTCGCAGTTTCACTTTTCAACATTCATTGAATCTTTTTCTCTTTTTCATTAAATTTATTTTTTTATTTACATATCTTTTTTTTTTTATTTATTTATTTAATTCATAAATTGATTTATACTAACTAATTGTTGGTTTTTGTCGTTGTTGCTGTTACATTTTTGTTTATTTCTTGTTGATTTTAAGATTTTATTCAACATTTTGAAAACAAAAATTATACAAACAAATCAAAAGAAATCAGACTTACCCACACACACACACACACACACACACACATACAGATCAATTTTACCATTAATTAATTATTGATTAATTATTTTAATTTTAAATGTAAATACATTCACATTTGCAGAAAGAAAAACTGCTCTTGCACAATAATAGTTCCAAATACACAACTCCAAGAAGTGACTTCCTTAAATATATTAGGTATTCATTTTAATAATAAATTTCGATGGAACTCTCATATACATCATCTGAGCACTGCCGCAACTACCCAACTAAATGTCATTAAGTGTCTATCTAATCCCAAGCTTAACTGCAATACATCAACCCTACTCTCATTGGTAAAAACACTTCTTCTAAGCAAACTTAATTACGCTTTGCCAATTTTTGGATACGCTCCCAAAATACTTTTAAATAAAATTAAAACTATATTAAACTCTGCTTTACGCTTTGCACTTGGTGCATTTCGCACTACCCCAATTAATAATCTCTATTTTGAAGCAGATTGTTTTACATTGGATCTCGAAAGAAACTTAAACTGTGCCAAATTATCCAAAACACTTTTCCGAAGCAATGATTCCCCCTTAGGCTTACTAACCCGGAAAATAGCTAAATCTAAAAAACAACCTAAGGTGCTTTCTACTATTCATAGAATAATTTATTCCTGCAACGCCCTAAATATACCATTCCTCCCCCCCTCGGCCCATAATGTCCCCCCTCCTTCATGGAACCTAATGCCTTTATCTATTAACTGTTCTCTTCATAACTTTCTAAAATCTGATACCAACCCCAACCAGTTCCGAGCTCTTTTCAACAACTTAAAAGAAGAACTTTGTAACTTTACCTTCATTTACACAGACGGTTCTAAATCGGACAATAATGTGAGTTATAGCGTCACTCATGAAGATGCAATAATCAAAAATGCAATCTTACCTAACCATAGCTCCATCTTTACAGCAGAAATAGTAGCTATATTAGAAGCTGCAGAATATGCCAAAAACAATAAAGGTAAATTCGCTATCTGTTCCGATTCCCTCTCTTCAATTAAATCTATTTCTAACATAACTTCAAATACTTTTTATGCTAAGAAAATTAGAAATATTCTTATCCGCAACCCTTCAAAAATAACTTTAGTTTGGATCCCAAGTCATTGCCTGATTGTTAGTAATGAAATGGCTGACAAAGTAGCCAAAGAAGCTGCTTTCTCTCCGCTCCAAACAACTCCGAATTTTTCTTCACAAGACTCTGTAATGTACTTAAAATCCTATTTCAAAACCCAACACATTGGATTCCACCAAGCAACATCAAATTGGTACAAGCTAGTCAATCACAACAAACTTTCAGCTAAAACTTTCCTTCCAGCCCTTCCTGATGAATTCAGAAGACTGGACATGATAAAATTTTTAAGACTTCGCCTAGGTCATACCAAACTATCCCATGGACACTTGTTCATCCCATCACCACCGAACCCCATTTGTTCCTGTTTTGAAAGTTCAACTCTCAATCATATTCTAGTTGAATGCCCAAAAACCCAACCAATACGTAGTTTATATTTCTCAAATACAGATCCCCTTTCCATCCTTTCCAACCCTACGCCTCAAAATATTAAACTCATTTTACAATTCTTAAAAACATCTAATTTATACAATTTAATCTAAGTCACCCATTGTAATTTTTTATTTCTAATCTTTATATACCAAACACTATTTTATTATATCCTAATCATAAGTATAAATAGTTTAGTTGTATTAATTTTGTATATTATAAATATTTAATTAATATTATTGTATTATTCAAATAGCTTTCCGAGCTGAAGGCCTTTGTCGCTATTGCTCGTAGTATATCTAAGTTATAATTTATAATTATAATCTTAGTTTTATAATAAATAAATAAATAAATAAATTTTAAATGGTTTAATCAAGATTTTCTAGAATATCTTTAGAAATGCAAAAGTTTTCCATCAATACTCAAGGGATTTCGGAACAAATTGCAAAATTGTCGCGTATTTTTTATTTTTTTGTATTGATCTTAACAAGATTAGAGAAAATATATTGCTCATGAAATTATTATCTTTAGGTAATACAATAAAACCCATCACCATTTATTATCAGCTTAAAAATTTAGCAACTGAGAGTCTTGTTGGTATATCCAACGAGTATAAGTAAAAGGCTGAGCATCGCTTCTTCGCGGTTTAAATAACAACAATTTATGACCATCACCATCACCCATCAACCTTATAGAAAAAATAGAAGCTCCAATTTATAGTTACTTATAGATATATACAAAATTTAGATATGAATAAAGGAAATAATTAGTTCAAATCCCTTTAAAGTTCAAATTTGTTAAAACTTCACTTAGACTTAGTTTTGCAGAGCCAAAAGGAAACCAATAACTAATTTTAGTTATTCATAAAATTAATTGAAATTTTAAAAGTTTGTGCTTTAAGAATATTGTTTGAGTATTTTGCTTTGATCATTATCATATTTGTTTTGAAATTTTGATCCCAAAAAGCAAATAAAATGATCAATTTTTGTCATCTAGAATTGGATAATATTTTGATGATGATTTAACAATAATTTTTTTTTGAAATTTGTTACCGAAATATTTGTAGCTCTCAATTACGCTAAACTCGATACCTGGTTATTATGGTTTTGTAGGTAACAAGATAGCAGATGAGTGTACTAGCAAGAGGTTGGTGCTGGCAGTTTGTGTAGCAGTTATTGAAAGCCACTGGAAGCGAAAATCAGTTAGCTAGGAGGCATGCGGTTTGCAATTATTCCAAGCTGCTTTATCGGCCACATACTCCGCTTTGCTATGAAGGACATGTACTTCCGAGCTACCACACTTTAGCAAGAAAAGAATTTGAATAATGATGGAAGCCTTAATAGATCATAGTGCATTTGGGTTAAACCGCCAAAGAATGCATGTTCCACAATAAAACTTTTGGTGGTTTTTTGGCAAAATTCTTACTGATCGTTGTTCGTTGATTCTTCAAATTACATACTTCCAGAGGTTGAGGTTGCCCTCTGGGATTAACTACGGATACATAACCATCAATTTCAGTAAATCATAGTAAAGACAATTATTAACCCTTCTTTCCAATATATGGTCCTCATATCTTTAAAAACTTAATGAATTTTCCACTAAATTTCCCTAAAATTTCAAAATGTATCATTTGATTTGATTTTTTATTTGTGCAATATTTTTTACATTGTAATTTCATTTCTTGTATTAAAAAGTGTTCATTGAATCAAATTTTTTTGATATAAAATTTTATTGTCTTTTGGAACTTTTTCATCGCATTTTGGTTATCAATTAATCATTAATTTAATAGGGAATTTTTAAACAATTTTGATTTAAATTAAGATAATAACCGTTCATTTACTCTGAACTTCTTTTAAATTTCATGTTTATTTATTACCATCAAGGATACTTGTACTAGTACGAACTAATTAAGGAAATTAATCGTAGTAATTATTTCTGTTTGGTTAAAAATTTTATCAACAACCCAAGTATCAAGTTAACTTAGCTAAGCATTACTGTACCACGTCATATCATACCATTTGAAATAGATACATGTTAAAAACATTTATTAAAATCAAAACAAAGAGACCATAGAACTGTTCTCTCATCAACATTTTATTCAAGAGTCCTCTCCACTTAGGAATAGAATTAGTTTAGTTGATTTTTTCTGAATATTATACCTACATGGGTTAGTCAATAAGT
Source organism: Amiota minor (assembly GCA_037043295.1). NCBI lineage: Eukaryota > Metazoa > Arthropoda > Insecta > Diptera > Drosophilidae > Amiota > Amiota minor. Next base: position 26,649 of record JBAMAW010000085.1, on the reverse strand, counting down.
CCTGAGAAAATACGAGAGTATTGAAACCCTTTTTGTTTTTGTTTATTTTACAGTTTAGTCCATCACTTGACAGCTATTGATATAAATAATATCGACCACATGTTTTTATTTATTGTATATTGTCAAAATTTGAAACTAGAAACTTTTGTGTATTAGAAAAAATTGAAGAAGTGTCTTTCGCGCGGTGATTAAACACTTTTCTTTGAAAAGTTTAACACCGAAAGAAATCAAAACTGATTTGGATAAAGTTCATGGCAACTATTTACAATTAAGTAAATGAGTTTAAATGTGGCCATACATTCACAAAAATGAACATCGTTCGGAAGGTGGTCACCTCAGAAACGATTGAAAAAATTTATGATATGGTTTTGAGTGATTGACGTTTAAAAGCATGTAAAATAGTTCACGTCACAGTCATATTGCAAGATACAGTGTACAGTGTACATCTGCTCGAAAAATTGGGTGTGAAAAATAAGTCTTGGCAAGATGGGTGCCGCGTAAAGAAAAAAAGCAAACGTGTGGTTTTTTCTAAAGCTATTTTGGCACTGTTTCTTTGTAATTCTAAAGAGTGTCTGCACTAATATTTAACTTTAGAAAACTTGGTTACAATACTATACTCTAGACATAAGGGAACAGTCAATGAGGTGAATTCTTCAAGTCGAACGGGCATTGAAGAAGGCGTAGACCTTAAAAGTACACTAGACGGATTCCTTGCATTGTTGTTGCACCGGTTGGGTGAAGAAATCAAAACAAATTGTCCTCATTTCATAAAGAAAATTATCCTCTTTCATCAGAGCAAGCGCAGGATCGATAGCCAAAATCATTGAAATAAAATTCAAATTGTTACAACATCCACCGTTTTCACCATATTTGGCCCCAAGTGATTTGCTTTTGAAGTGAAACTTCTTTAGCGGCGTATGGCAAAAATTTATACTAAAAATTTGAATGAGAAAATACAAATCGTCACGTTTTTCTTAAGTCTGTAGCTCATGAACCGCACAAGGTAGACACTTCAAATTTTCACAGAATGTATATTTCTATTGCCACATCCCCAACAAATAATTTGGAGAAACCACCGGAAAAGTCTCAAAACAGAGATTACATTTCTACAACAACAACATGTAGTTTGTGTGTTAACAACAACATGCAAGCAAACAGCCTGTAAGTTGTATAAAAACAAACGAATGTACGAAGGAAAGATAACGAGAAACACAAAGAAGCTCGTTGATGATCTAATATACATATGTGCAAAAGGGGACAGACGGCAAACGTAAACACAACAACAACAACAACAACAACAATTAGACACGCCAAAGAAACTAAAATCAATATACAGAGGGACGGACAGACAGAATGATTGACTTTGAGATTATCTCTCTCTGTCTGTTCTTGAAAAGTTTCACTTCAATCACGTTTACGATGGCACACGCGCTTTTTTTCCTTTACAACTTTAGCTCGGCAGAACGAGAAGGTCATCACTGAAATAAACGCATATTTTAGGAAAATCTGGAGTACCAACTTTTTTTAGGTTTAAAGAAATTTGGAAAAAACATTGGAATAAAGTATAGAGCTAGAAGGATATTATATTGAAATATAAAAAGAAAATTCTATCAATTTCTACTATTCTCCATTTTTGCATTAACTATTTTTCTTGATTTTATAGTGTTGAAAATATTTCTAATATCCAAGAAATTATCAGTTGAATATCTTAATGGATTTTATCCTTATTTATTAAAAAAAAAGAATAGAAGTTTATTTATTCCTAAATTGATAAAGTTTATATTGTTAGAGCTTCGTAATGAAAAAATAAAGCATGTAAATCGCTGCATGGATTCATAGTCTTTATCACAATTGGAGTCTACAAAGGCGATGAAGTTGCCGTAAAAAAAGATCAACACAAAGATAATTGATGTCATTATCCAATCGGAAATCAAACAGACACAGATGTTAGTCATGAAAATAAAGTGCGTACTGTGGGTGCCTGCCGCGATTCATAGTGGTCACTATGAGCGAGTGTTGTCCCCATGGTAGTTTGAGGTATGTCCTAGGCAATTATTTTATTTGATTCTAATTTTTCGTATCCCACGCATTCTTAGTTTCGTCAAGGGGATATCTTATTTGCATAATGGAGACATTAAAGTGCATAGCAAACTGTTCGCTTCAAATTATCTGATTGACAGTCATTTTGCGTTAAAGGAAAGATTTTTTTAGACTTAAACAATATCTTCGGATCAGGAAATGATGCTTTTGAAGCAGAAAGGCATACATACAAACCTACTATCTGCAATTTAATAGTTCAAAAGGAAAAACAAAACGTCTATCAGAGCAAGCACAACATCGAGAGAAATGATACCAAGAATATCAAGGCGATAGCCTGAGCCGAATCCTCTTCAATGTCATCATTGGCTGCCTTTGGCTATCGCATTTCGGCTGGAGAATTGAAAATCATAAGCTACGCTGACGATGCATTATCATAATGATCCCTGAAAACGAAGTTACATCGACTGTTATTTTAAATTTGAAACAGTTGCAACCCCTTTTCAAGGTGAAATCATTTGCCATAGCAAATGTGACGAGAAGACAACAAACCAATCGAACAAGTCCTTAAATTCTGGTACCTAGGTATTTGCTTAACCAGGAGTAGGAAACTAAAGAAAGAAACTAAAATTCAAGCCAACAAAATATCAACCATATCAGGCTTCATAAGAAACTAAATCTAGCGTAATAAATACATAAACATATATAGCAAAATGAGAATTATGCATAGGACCCATTTAAAAATATACGTTTATAAGACCCGAGCAGACACCATCACTACACAACAACTTATAATACTACCAACATCGAGGTGAACTTATTGCAAACTATAGCTGATAGATGATCCAATGAAGAAAATGGAGAGAACAGGTTCACTGTCAGCCTGACAATAACCTGGCAAAGAACTCACTATACGGCACATTAAACAACGCAAAATGATAAGTACATGGGGATCAACTGACAACCTAAATTAACGCAATTTGTCTATTTTTGTGTTTCAGTATTCCAATGAAGAAACAATATCTTTTACATTAAGAATATTTATTTATATCCATTGGATTGATTGTGTTTAAGCATGAGAACGACAATAGACTATTCCAACCATTGGACTTGATTCCCTGAATTTAAAACCTATCTTCTATCACACTAAAGTGAATCTTCTTCTAATACATGAATATAGAGTTGAATAGAATAATATCCTCTAAAATACTATAGCTAGTTTAACATCATCAATCTCAGTCTGATGTAGTGAAAACATTTATAAGAAATCATGGTTTAAATATATATATTCTATATCCCTTATCCTTGTTGTTGCTGGTAGTTTGTCTTCTTTCGTTTTTGTTTTTCGTTGCTAGTGTGCAACTTATTTGTTGTTGCTGCTGCTGCTGATGCCACTTTTATGTTGCTATTGTTCATGACTTATGAATATGAAATGCTCAGTGCTTCTAGCACTAAATAGTTTCGTTAAAATTGTGGTTCTTATTATTATTTTTATGATTACTATTATTATTATTATTATTATTCATTAATGTTGTTGTTGTTGTTGTTGTTGTTGCTAATATTATTTTTTGTTCTTGTGCTTTTTTGCTTGTGTCAACTTGTGTTTATTTGTTTAGTTATCTAAAATGTAATTTTGCCACTTAGTTTTCTTAAGATACAACAGACTACACTATACACCCCCACTAACCATATTCATAAATATGTTCAGTCAGCATGCACACACATGTGCACATGAATGCACAAGATTTGTAGCGTTTAAAAAGAAAAAAAAAAATAACAAAAGAATTCACTCTGAAAATATAGAAAATTATGCATTTGTGTATATGCTTATGTATGCATTAGTGTATGTGTATCTTTGTTTCACTACTATCATTCTTTCCCTTCCTATTCCAATTTTCTTATTCTTTGTGAAAATCTGAAAGAGTGAAAGCATTTCATTTTATGGCACATTGGCTTTATATTTTCATAAGACCACGTGACACACCCACACACCCACATGCATGTATCAAGATTCACACATACAAACTAAGTAATAGTTAAGATACTATGTAGAAAATTTTGCAATTTACATAACCTTATTCTGCGTTACATTTCGTTCTTTTATGCAATGCTATGTGTCACGTTAAAATTCTACATTTTTGGGATTGTTCTTTAATCATTTAATATGACAATGTGATTAAATTGATTTTCATAGAAAATTTACCAAGAACTTAAGAGCAAATATTCATTAGATCTATCCTAGATAGATCAAAATTGAACATATCCAACATATTCATAAAAAAAACTTTATTAAAATGAATCCATTTTTTAATAATTAATTAATTTTTAATAAAAAACTAAGTAGCAAAGATAATAAGAGACTACTTTGATTCTAGAACTTGTGATTTACTATGTTATTTATTTATTTAATTCATAAGAATTTTACAAATAAATACTGTAAATTTACTTAATCACTTCACAACAAGTGTAACTAATAATAATAAAATACTACAATAGTATTGACATATGACAAAAAATTGAAAAAAAAAAAAAAATAATAAATTCCTTGCTAATCGCGCTCAAGTCACGGGGGCATCCGACTTTATTAGCGGATGAATATCAATCTCCCTTTTTTGGATGCAATCTACATCCAGAAATTAGATGAACGAAGAATGAGACTTCTTTATTATTACTAATGAACTATTATTAAATATTTCTCCAATCTTTTATCGGTTAGGGAAAATTTATTTGCGTAAGCTACCTATGACCTTACTAACAGCCAATGTGTGGGCAGAGCATCATTCAAATTGAAGCGCTCAAATTTAGTCACGGCGTAGGTGTAGGACGACAAGAGCATTAATGGTTGTAGGCGAAATCTCAATGCGGTCTTAAGGTCCATTGAGTTCAAGAGCTTTTTCTTAAACTTTCTAACTTTGTAAATATGATAAGTAAGTGAAAAAAATGTGTGCAGCTTTGTGTGAATTGGAAACCGCGTTGTGGCCACTCTAAGCACTCAACTACGGCTTAAATTTGATTTTGTCTTGCTTATTTTATGCTATTTTTTTTTATCAATTGATGTGTCATCCACACGTTTGAATAGCCGTTTAATGAAATAAGGTTCTTTATATTGAGGGTGAGAGATGAAAATTAGTTTGGTAATGAAGGGATCATTAAATTCTTTAGATCATCTTATCATAAATCCAAAAATGCTTTCAGACACATTACTAGTTGAGAAAATATAATTGTTAAAACTCAGTTTATGGTCACTTAAACTATAAACACATACCGTTTGATTATTTTGTATTGTAGAAGAAAATAAATGAGGCTTCATACAAGTTAAACGTCATGAACATGTATTTTGTACCGTTTAGTTATAAAAATTTACGTAAGCACCAAGAATGCAGTTATGTTAAATTATATGTAATCTATTTTCATATAGTCATTTGGTCAATGGAAATTTGTGTCTAGAACTAGTCACTTCAAACTAGAAATGCGCCCTAAGTTGAACTATGTAATTAAGTGCATTGAAATCAAGTAATCTATGTCAATTGCTAAAAGTCACTGGAATTATAAAATATTGAAAAAACAATAAGATCTGTTAACATCATACTGAAATTATAGATTTGCTCATTCACGATTGAAGTTTCTCATTGCGTTTATCTAGAAAATTCAGCTCATCAATAAACTTGAGATTTGTATTTTCTTCTTTATAATTTAATAGTTGGACGACAAATTCGATAAACAGAAAATCAAAATTCTTTTCTCTATGACCTTATATTTTTCATATTTTTTTTACTTCTAAAAGAGTAGAAAGAGAAAATAGGAATTCGAAAAAAAAAAAATGTTGCCTACTTTAAGGCGCCAATTTGTGCTACTTTTCATTCTTCCTTTCTTTCTTCACTTCCTTCAATTTTCTTGTTCGAAAAGAAATTTTAATTGCTCGAAATTGTTGTTGTCGATGATGTTGTTGATGATGATGATCATCATTGTAATGGTGATGATAATGATGTTATCTTTTTGTTTCGCTGAAATCAATTAGCAAAACTTTATTTCGTGCCAACTTAAAAGGGCATTTAGTGCCAAGTTTTAGTTGTTTCTTTTTTTGACAAAAAGATATAGTTTTTTTTAGAAGAGAGGTAGGGAAATGCATTGACTAAATACAAAATTGATGACAATTTTTACTTGTTTTGTTTTGTCAAAACTAAGCCAAAAAGCGAAGATAGGAGATGACACCCTCAAATCTATAACAAAAAAAAAAAAAAAAAAAAAAATATTTCAAAGCAGAAATGAAAACATAAAGTTATTCACAGTCCCCACACGTACACATACCATCTGTGTATGTTATATGAGGAGAAGTCTAAAGTGAATTATGATGAGAACGAATATCTGTATGCAAGTGACTGAGTGAAATTTTGCATGAAAATTGTTTGACTGCAATAGCAATAAAATATCTACAAATTTTGCTTAAGAACTAAGAAGATCTACTACTACAACTACTTTTTTATAGCAATTTGGATTTTGTAGCAACTATTTTATTATTATTATATTATAGTGTTGGATAAAACAGGAAAAAAAAAAAACATAAGGGCATCATAGATACATAGAAAGATAGATTGTGAATAAGCAATTGCTCTCAATATTCTGAATACATTGTTAGGTGATGAAACTTCAAATAAAAGTCATAAATTAATTGTTTTCGCTTATATTCCGGGATTGTGAATGTCAGAGAACTTTTTGAGACTCTAAAGGAACACAGTTGAGCCTAGAACTTAGAAGTAGTTGAAATAAGCAAAGCCCTATTTACAGGCAAATAGTGGCCTAAATTATTCGACAATATGCACAGTAGCCATTAGGGATCCAAATATACTAGCGGAAGCTCTCACTCATGATGAGAGAGGATGCACCCATAACCATCATCCACAAAGAAATAGAAATTTATTTATTAAAGACCACAACAATGTTTATTTAACACAATTGTGATTAATGTGACAATACAATACAATAATTAGATGATGATGAATGTGGTGATGATGATGAAGTTTGTAGAAAACAACATTATGTATTGCAAGGAAATGTAAAAAATCTTCATTTCAATAAAACTAAATTTCAAGTTTACAACTTCAGAATGTCGTTTTTATTCTGAGAGATACCAATTCATTTTTATATCAAACTCATAGTGATATTTTGTAGGTATGGCAGCTGACTACACATGAAGACATTTGAAGCCAATAATAAGCAATTGCGGCACGTTCTCATTTACTTATTTCTTCAAAAGAAAAAGAAGAAGAGTTTCATCATAGCAAATGATGGCTCCCTTAATGCGTCCGCGTATATGACTCAATCAAACTTGTGCAGATTCCATGGAACTGATGGCTTCAGTTTATCGATAATACATTCAAATATGGGGGGACTGGTGCTCCTTATATCAACAAAAAGTTACAAGCAACACAATATAAGACCTTATGACGCATAACTGGTGTACTGTGGTTTGTTGGGATTATCATATCATATCGTGAACAAATCAATGCTAATCGAAGAAATTATATTCTTCAGCTGCCGATACAATGAAAGATTGGCTAAGTACTCAAATCGTCGTCGGTAAAAAAGACTTTATTTCAATGATATCCTTAATAGTAGATTTTAAAACACCTAAGATGCCATGTTAATTCTAAGCTCATCCTAAGATGATGAAACGAGTACAAATGTTTGAAAACTATTCGGTTGTATGTCTTTATAAATACAATAAAATAATACAATACAAAAAAGAACAAGAATTTGTTAAAAAAAGAACTTAGTTTAAATTTGGCAGAAGCTAATTTTATTGTTTTTTCTTATCATTAAATAATCATTAAAATTCTCTCTATATTTCCTTCTTGTCAATGCTTTATAATTTGACCATGAGTATCATAATTATTATCATCATTAACATCATCATAATTGTCTTTAAATTCTAAAATATTTAAGGTTTATTTATTTTTTTAGTTATTGTTTTCATTGTTGCTTTCGTTTCTTGGCCTTCATTTTTCTATTCTTCTCAAGTATTTCACTTTGAATTTTTGCTAATTACATAAAACAACATTGTCACATTGTCATTGTCAACTATAAAAGCAATAACAAAATTATAAAACTAATAATAATAACAAAACAAGCAAAAGGTTACTTTCGCGCTCATTTTGTGGCTTAAGGAAAACAAGTCTATCAATGACCAATGGAATCAACCTTCAATATTCATTCTTCATTCTACAATCAACCCTTACACAACGAATACTATTTACATGTGCTACTACTACTAATACTACTACTACTACTACTTTAGCTACTTGTTCATGTTCTCATTTATTTAATATTTCCAGTTTTCTTTTCATCTTTTTTTCATCGTTCCTTGCTTTGTTTATTTGTTAGTTTGTTTATACATTCTTTTATTTGTTCATTTGTCGGTTGACTGTTGTTAGATACAATTTTATTTTGAACGTATGGTATTTTTACCTCATAGAAAATTATAACAAAAGTGTCACTCACTGGTTGTTATAGTTTATAATACCAAGATAGTTGCTTCCGTGCAAATTAGACAGAGAGAGAGAGAGAGGGAGAAAGAACCCCTAATAAAACAAATGAATGAACAAGCAGATGAATGAGCCCAGCAAAATACAAAACCCACCAAAAAACCAACCAACCACCCAAGCCAGTAAAAAATAATCCATAAAAACAAAACCAAAACTAAAGACAAAAACGAATAAACTTTAGTGCCTACTACTTATAAAGAAGAAGAAGAAGAAGAAAATGGGACAGGAGAATGATTTTAATGTAAAAGGATACGAAAGGAAATTGGTGCTTGGATCAGGTGAAAGTTCATTTCAGTAGGTGATTATTTTAGCTAGTTAAATGTTATACTAATTATATCCTAATAATATTGTGAGTCTTTATATTACAGTAGGCTTCTTCTATGGCATATATCTAGCTATGTATGTTTGCTTATACACACAGATACATAATACATACAATAAATATGAATCATTGTTATTATATTTTATCAAAAATTTTGTTATTTGTTGTTCGTTTTTGCTTTCTGTTAAGTTTATATTGTAGTTTGTTGTTTTATGCCTTCTCGTTTTCTTTATTGATTGAGTTGGTTTTGATCTTGCTTTTCTTTTTTGTAAGTTTCGCAATGTAACTGACAAAATATGTTAATCCTAATCCGAATCCCAATCATTATTTCTGGGAAAATAATCCATTATTTTGAAATTTTATTTAATATGATTTCCGTTGTCCGATTTATGTCAAATATTTCTCTGTACGTAAGATCACACTCCTTATAAGTAATTATTTTGCCTTTTTCTTCCGATGTGAGAGTTTTACCACGGCTCATATTAATTATAAGTTTATTTAATTACAAAACACAACCATCAGCACATAGCTATTTACTTAGAATGAAGAAATCACATTTGTTCCTATTCAAGTGCACGCAAAAAAGGACCACATTCTCCTTTTTATGTTCAAAGCAAAATTGAAAATAATTAAAAACGGTAAATTTTTGATATCGTTCTCTTATGTTCAAAGTTCGTTAATACTTTCTTTATTACAAAAATACACAACTATAGCAACAATCCCGTTTTGTTCAATATATTGTTGTCTTCATGATTTCTTTCTTATATGAGCCAAACGATATTTGCAGTCTTTCATTGAAGCCGTTTTCTTAGCACTAAGAATCCCAGCTATATGGATTAAAAACTTCTCAACCCAGATCCCTGAGTTTTCGGCAAGTCATTATTGACTTGTATGATCTGTTGTTGTTCTGCTTGAACAGAACACCTTTCCTTTTGGAAAATTCTGGTTGCTTTTGACGGTTCATTTGTTAACAGTAATTAGTGTTTGACTATATGGAGGCATCACATTGGTAAATGATTATATTCCAGCCCCATCAAGTACATAGCAAATCCTTTCCGGTTATTAGTCTTGGCTTGGACACCGTTTGAGCTGCTTTACTGGGTTTTGACTCCGTTCGTTTTCGCATAAAATTGTCATATGTAACATTTGTCTCATTACCATTTGTTAAAGAAATGGGTTGATTTCATTCCATTTGGCGATATATTCACAGATGGAAATTCGATCCATAATGGTTTTTTCCTACAATTCATGTGGTAACTACATTTCCATCATCTTTTTAAATCCAGCTGTTGTGAAGTCATTGTTATGCACTTGGACGATGCTATGGCTGCTTTTATGTAGGTTTGTTTTAATCATTTCCACAATTTTATTTGCATTATTATTTGTGACGATTGGTGCATTGAAATTTCCAGAACGAAAATTTCCGCGCAACCATAACCATCATTTAATTATCATTTCAGTGACTTTGCTTGCATTTGCACCTTTATTATTATATTACTTTTGCGTATCAACCTCCATGTTCTACACAATCCATCACCCTAATGAATCAACCAATTATGAATTCCCACAATACTTTTTTCTTTTAGAAGAGAATCTTTCATTTCTAATACGCTTTATAACATAAAATACTTAATTTGATTAAATATAAATGGATTTCATTTTACCCAACTCTGTTATTAAACCAATTTGGACTTATGGATCTGAATTGTGGGGTACCGCAAGCGCGAGTAACATTGAAGTTATACAAAGAGCACATTCCAAGATACTTAGAACAATCACGGGAGCGCCATGGTATATCAGGAATGAAGACATTCACAAGGACCTGGAAGTACCACCTGTCAAAGATGAATGTTCCAAGCGTAAAGCTATTTACATGGATAAATTAGTTTGGCATGTTAATCCTCTAGCCAGAGTCCTTGTCCATACAAGGAACTCATCTCGACTGATCCGTAACGATCGAACGATGCTGCCCTTTTGATTAATTAGAGGCTCGTAGTGCCAAGTGAACTCCTTCCTCTTCATTGTAGGAGGGACACATGTGTATTAGTTTTATAAGATTTGTAACCTTATTGTTAGTCCTATGTATTATATAGGAGATTCAGTAAATACTAAATATAAAAAAAATTTACCCAACTCAATTTATAATAAATAAAATTTAAAATTGATAGAATCCAAATACACAAGGAAATATTAAGCGTAAAGCGTAACCCATAATCAGAATGTGGATAGTTAGGAATTTCAAATATTTATATAAACTGAATTCTAATAGAAAGGAATTGGAATAATATCGTTCGTTACTAATAGTATTTTGTATGCTATCCAATCCGTTTTGAGTAAGAACAACTGAGAACAGAAGCAGGAGCAGATGTAGTATATATGAACAGCTTTTACTACTTCTATGATATTTTGTAACAGAACTGTGTTACACCCATACATGCATATGAACATACATACATACATACATGCATTCACATGCATACATGCATGTACAGATACATAATTGTAATTGTATGGTGGAATACTTAAACATAAACGCATTTCTGTTGATTCAACTGCAACGTAAAATATTGTAGATTTTCCTTTTATGTTTGCAAATACATACACGCGTATGTTTATACATATCTTTTTGTTTATTTTCTTGTTGATATTTATATACATGTATGTATGTATGTATGTATGTGTGCGTAAATGTGCGTATATGGGTTTGTGGTTTTGTCTGTTGCGAGCAACAATTCCGTAGTGGCTTTCAATTAATCAAAAATAAGCTAAAACTCGTTTACACTTCAATATGCTTTCAGGCCATTTCCATTCACCCAACAACTCGCCCGCCCACTCACTCACTCACTCAAATATTTACTGCTCTATATCTATGTCTCTCTGTCTCTGTCTCTGTCTCTCTCTCTCTATCTTTTCTTTCTTTATCTTTATTCATTTCTTTCCTCCTCCCTTTCCAGAGTAAACTATTTATTATATTTTGCCTTCTCTGTTTAGGGTTTGAGTTGTTTCATATCATATTTTCATTTACGTAAATACATGCGAGTAAATGCAAAAAAATTTGTATAGCGTATCTGTGTGTAGTGTGTATTTGAATGTATTTGTGTATGCGTAAATGTGGTTTGTGGTTAAAAATACATTTATGTTCTTAATGCACTTCACAGAACCATAATGATGATAGCTGGAAATGCCAATGAGTATGTTGTTGGTAATCATGATGATAATTATAATGTCCATCATCATCACTATCATCATCACCATCATCATCATCAATATTTTGTTGAACGTTTGCACATTATTATTTAATGTGATATTAGTAAATTAAAGCAACGGTCAACTGTTTTCGTTTGTTGAAGCAAATTAAAACTTACGCGTTCAACACATACACACAATGCAAAAATAAAAAGAATAACCGTTGAGCATCAACACGCCTGAAGTAACGTTTTCATTTCACTTTAAGTTCATTTCTTTCTGACCTATGCTTTTTGTTTTATACCCAATACTTCATAAAATATGACAATTAGTATTTTATACTTTAGTCAATGAGAAGAAGAAGTTTATGGTAAATTATTCAGTTGATAATTTACTTGGAAAATGGATTTGTAGCTAAATATTGAAGCAAGAAAGAAAGAAAGAAAGAATGGTGCTATAAATCCACTGTATCATTTCGTACATAATTAAAAATTTAATTTGTTAAACAATAATATTATTATTGTATTTATATAGATCAGATTAAATCGGTCTAAACATTTATTGTATTAAAGTATTTATACATCAAAATATATGATAAACTGTAGGAGACCGAAAACCTCTTAGTTAGAAGTTAATTAAAGTTGATTGAAATCAGAAAGCAAATACTAACTGAATTAACATAAAACAACTCGGAATGGCTTCGATTCTTTTAATATTATAAATTACGAGTAGGAAATTTAATTGTTAGTTAAATCTAACTAACTGCTCCTCTAATATTTTTCGTTCATTTTGTTTTTTTTTTTATTATTTTTATGAAACAAGCGAATGAACGCATGTTCAACGAAGCTGAAAATTAATATGCAGCACATTTGATTAGTGTTAAGTTTCACACGGTCAATTTCGCTCAATATAAGGGTTTCTGTGCGGGTGTGTATGTGTGTTTGTGTGTGTGTGTGTATGTGTGTGTGTATCATATAATTATATTTAAATTATGATACAAAGCACACACTACTTCAAAGTTGCTACCACCTTTAAGTGTTTTTGTATATTTCCTCACTCAAGAATTTATTTCCCTGATTAGGAGACAAAAATAAATTATATAGGTATACATTTTAATTATTAATTAATAAATGCAGCTTTAAACTTTATATTAATTTAGAATAACTCTACTTTCTATTTGTTATATTTCTTTGTTTTTGCAAGTTTGCCTTCTTTCTTTTGCAATTGAAAATCACATCAGCGATGATGATGATGATAATGATGATCATTGATCATCAGTAATGTTTTGAATATATACACAAACAAATAACAAATTCACGTCTCAATTATTATTTTTTTTTTTTTATTAGTTATTCGGAATTTGAGAAGAAAAATAAACATTATAGATAAATATTGTGTTAAACCCAACACCAAATCTTGCTGATTATTCATTTGCATCCCTAAACCTTCACTGGGCTTTGCGTTTCACAACTTTGAATTGATATATTTATATAAAGTATACGTCTGCATCAAAAACAAACAAACAAAAAATAAAAAAAAAAAAAAAACAAAAAACAAAAAACAAAGAAAGCAACGCACACAAAATTCATCCAATATGATGAGCAAGATTCTTTGAAGTGATTTCTTTTCTTTTTATGCATTTGTCAACTCAGTTGTGCGCGCGTCGTGCAAAGATTAACATATCCATACGCAAGGGAACGCAATTGTCTTTGGAACAAATGTTTGTTATTATTGCTTCCGCTGATGATTAAAATGTATCTATGTGCAAAATACAGTTCAATGAAGTGAATTCAGTTCGCTGTTTTTTATTTTAAAAATATGTGAAAAATAATAAAATATTTATCGGATAGATAAAAGTGCATCAATTCGATAAAACACCACCGCATTAGTTTGTGAAAAAGCATATAATTTCGTATTAAAAATGTGGCCCAGATTAAGTTAGAAGTACAACAATAGGAATTTAAAAAGAATATATCAACAAGCATTTCTCCAAAACGACTGAATGATATGTGAGTGTATGGGACAAAGAAGTCTGCAATGAAGCGACTTCTGATTAAGAGTAAGTAAGTATAAAGAAACTTTTTTTTGTATGGAGCTAGAAATAATGAAACTTGGTCAGAATTTGTTTGGTCACATGTCATATTTTCGAACGAGTCCAAGACTAATCTTATAGATGCGACTGTGTGAGCGTTTTGCAGAAAAGTGGATGTATTTCCAAATATAAAACGATGTCCGCTTAAATGGCAGATGATACAGAATATAAAAATAATTCACATATTCAATGCAATTGCCGCAAATTTGGAGTCTGTTATAGTACAATAGTCACAGGACTTTCAACATACATAATTCCGTAGCTTATCATTGTGTTCGCTATGAGAGTAAAACTATGTAAATATTTGCCATTTAAGGAGTTTAAGAAATTATTATTTTTATTTTTAGTTTTCCAAATTGAATCTCAATCCATTTGAACTTGTTTGTGTCCATATGTCAGCCAATATGCGAAAGAAGACCCCAAAAACTATTAACTGAATTAAAAGAAATGCTTGAAAAAGTTCCATACGAAGACATTTCTTTGCAAAATTTAAGTGCTTTATTTTCTGCCATGCTCATTAGAGTAAAAAAATTAAATTATAAATATTAAACGACATGTGAATGCATTAAAAAATTAACCCATTTGAATAAATCTAATTGATAATGAATTGTTTATTTACAATTTTCTTTAGTTTTTCAATTTTCCAATACTCCGTTTAACAATAAAAAGAACAAAGTACACGAAATTACGTGTTTTTTGTAATAATATTTTGTAAAAGTATTTTTCACAATTTTGTTGCAAATCAAACGAAAAATAATTTCAATGAAAATAATTTCTATAAAATTCTAACATTTCAAAATACGAAAAAAAAAAACAAAAAACAAACTGTAAATGTGGCTTTATTTTCGGTTTGGTGTCTAACAGAATTCCCTATTTCATAAGAAATCTACGCCACATAGGTATGAAAAGGGGATGGGATCATGTCAGCTTAATTCAATTTTACTTATTTCTCAACTATTGAGCTATTGAGCTGAAAAATGAGGGAAAAATAAGTTACTTGTTTAAAGGAATATTTAATATTCCTTTGAATATTAATATTTTGAAATTTTCATTTGTTTAAGCTTCGTGATTTCATTTTGATCATTTTTCTTTACAAATTCTTCTTTAAAATCTTAAAATTTATCAAAAAACAATGTGAAATTTTATCTTGATATATAAAATGTATTGGGTGTATGCATATGATTCCGCCCCTTCCGATAGTTTCGCTAGTATCGCCGCTTACACTTGCACACTAAAATACTAATACTTGCATTCGATAGTGCCTTCTATCAGCTGTTAAACACAGTGTATGAAGCATAAACAACAAATATTTCTAATTCATTGAAAATGTCGAGTTTTATCCCAAGTAAACATCATTTGCGGGAGGTTTTATTGCACTATTTTGTTGCAAAGAAAAGTGCAGCGGAAACTTATCGTTTGCTTGCTGATGTTTACGGTGAGCATGCTCCATCGAATACAACTTGCAAAGAATGGTTTCGACGATTTAAAAATGATGATTTTGACATTGAGGACAGAGAACATGGAAAACCACCCAAAAAATTTGAAGATGCTGAATTGGAAGATTTATTGACCGAAGATTGTTGTCAAACACAATCAGAATTGGCAACAACATTAAATGTTGATCAATCAACTATTTCAAGACGTTTGCAAGCAATGGGAATGGTTCAAAAAGTCAATAACTGGGTGCCACATGAATTGAAAGACCGAGACATCGAACGTCGCAAAACCATTTGTGAAATGCTGCTTCAAAGACAAAAAAGAAAAGGTTTTTTGCATCGGATAATCACGGGAGATGAAAAATGGATATATTACGAGAATCCTAAACGCAAAAAATCTTGGCTGAAGCCAGGTGAGGCCGGCCCATCACAGCCAAAGAAAAATATTCATTGTACCAAGGTTATGCTCTGTATTTGGTGGGATCAGAAAGGTGTTGTGCACTATGAGTTGCTGAAACCGTCTGATACTATCACTGGCGATGTTTACAGACGACAACTAATGCGGTTGAAGGTAGCTATAGAAGAAAAACGACCGGAATGGGTGAATAGGCATGACAAATTAATTCTTCAACATGACAACGCCAGACCACATACGGCAAATGTTGTGAAAACATATTTAAATGGACAAGACTGGGAAGTGCTACCCCACCCGCCATATTCACCAGATATAGCCCCTTCAGATTTTCATTTATTTCGAAGGATGCAGTCTGATCTTACGGGAGAGCGATTCACTTCTTATGAAGATATCAAAATTTGGCTTCATAATTGGATTGCCTCAAAAGACCAGGACTTCTTTATGCAAGGAATCCGTAAATTGCCTGAAAGATGGGCAAAGGTTGTAGCTGCAGATGGGGCATACTTTGAATAAATAAATTTTCCTTTTTCTAAACAAGCAAATTTGTTTTGTTTTCACAAAAAAGGGCGGAATCATATGCATACACCCAATATTATATTATAAATAAAATTTGTTGCATAAAGTGTCTAGTGAATAATACTCTTATCTTTTAATGCTTTGATAGGCTTTAAAGAATAATAAAACTTTTTAAAAGATATGAGTTTAATTTAAGCTTAAAACTGAGAAAAAGATTTGCATTCGAAGGGATGTGAGTATTTGGCTTGACTCCTATTCTATTTTTCTAGTTAATTTTTGGCAGCAACTTGCTTCTTCCAAACGAAGTACATTCATTAGAAATGGGTTTTATACAAAAAGAGTTTTATTAAAAAAAAGTCAGTACCTTTTTGAATAAAAATACATTATGTTTTTTCGGCTTAAAGCTTTTAATGTCATTCAGATGTAGCTCGTTAAATTTAGTCTATCGTTTGTCTAAGGTTCTGAAAATAGACATTTGTGTTATTGATGATCTCTTCATACCATCCAAACCTCTTACCACCATTTTTGTATGTTTGGTTATAGTCACAGGTAGTTAAATCTATAGAATATACTGCATGCGGTTGCAGTTCATAGTCAGTTTTTTCTTTACCAAATATAATTTTGTTTGCTTCAAAACAATTCGGAATCTGTCCAACAAACATAACAACAATATTCGCAGGTGATCGATTTATCCTGTTTAAGACAATCTATGTGAATAACATCGCATACATCACAAAAACCGGAAGAAGCACCTAAGCCTTTTTTTTTTTTTTTTTTTGTATTTCTTTACCTGGCGAAGGTCACTGCTTTAACTGTTCTTTAAGCGCCCCAGACACGATCATGCAATTATCATGCATTTTATCATAGTGTTAGTGAAATAAGTATGTGTGCGTGGCATGAACAAAGCATGACGAAATATTTAATCGATTTAGATATTTCATCATGCTATTTATTCTCTCATCGCTCTGTTTTAAAATCAACATTCTCTCTTTGGCCATGCTATCTCATTTACGCCTTCACGAAGTAAGAACGTTTGAAAGAGGTGAATATAGGCAAGTGCTCCTTTTTATGAAATATTTGGACAGAGCAGACGTGAGCGCGTTAGCGGATGGCATACGAAATATTTGTAAAGTGACGTTGGCGTCGCCATCGGCATTTTTGTCCGTACATCCGCTCACTTCGAAAAATAATAAGAAATGAACTTTCATCATGCTTCCATGCAGCATTATGATCACACGTATACGACATGGCTGATGTTAAATGCATGATCATGTCGGGGGCACTTTAGTCTTTGGTGGCCTACAGTTGCGATTGACGTCAAAACTCATTCGGACTGCGGTTGAACATGACTAAATATACCTTTCAAGTGGCCACACTCATTTAATATTCATACAGACTCAGCTAACTCATACACTTTCATTCTCCGTTCGTCCAATATCATTCCATGGATTTTATTGAGGATTTTCATTGTAATGACCTCAGTAGTATGTTAACAGATGGAAATTGCATTTAAAGTTACTACGCGTGAATTGTGAAAAGTCATTGACTTATCTAATATTCCGCTATCTAAGAAAATATGTCTACTAATTTTAACAAAATAAATGTTATCCAATTGTGAGGCTTTAATACTCAGCCAGTTCCCTTCTTACAATATATTTAATGTTATACAATTAAATAAAATGTAAACATATCTTCCAATTTCTTCCATGTATGAGTTCTGAATAATCGAAGGAGATTCGCATTATGTTAATAAGTATAAAATGTATTTATTTCAAAATAAGAGTATTATGATATGTTTGCTTTTTAGTTTTTCCTGTTTATTTATGTTTATGCATGCAGATATATTTGTATTTGTATTTATGTCTGGATGTAAGTGTTTTTTTATTTGTTTGGTTGGTGTCATTTATGCCATCATTTCCTTGTTGTTGTGTTGATACATTTCATATTTCCCTAGGGAACAATAAAACGCAAAATTCTTTTTTATTCCAATTTCTGCAGTTATTTTATTTATATTTTCTTTTCAATAAACATAATTTGACAATTTTCTCTAGAATCGACGAATTGAAACTTTATTCTTTGTACTAATATTTAATATAAATGATACTTTTAAAAGTAAAATTAATATGAGATGTTTATTTTAATTTATATAATTAATTCAGACTATGAAAATGTTCTTTCGAAACACAAACAAATCAAAAATGATTTCTTATGAAATCTTTATAAGAAACAAATCAACGCAATGAAAACAAAACGCATTCATGGCTTAGTTATGGTTGATGAATCGAAAGAAACTCGTAGACTAGACTTAGACTTAAACTACCCCAAGTTTTGATGGCTGAAAAAAATGATTAAGAAAAGAAAGTAAAAATTTCCTTTTTATAAGAATAATTGATATTTTTCAAATATCGTATGATATTGGCCAAAAGTATCGAGTACAAATACAAATAAATCGGTATTGAGGATCGGAAGAAAACAAATATCGTATTAATATTGACGGTATCGATAACAGAAAAGTGTACATATCTCGATGTATCGGAGGTATCATACCATCCCTAATAGTATAACAACCACTGCTAAGCTGATGGATTGTATTAATATGGATAATGAGATTTTGACAGCAGGCTTCATCCTTCAGCGCGATGAAAACATGACAACAGTTCTGAAGTTGAATATATTCAGCACATTTCCAAGAAGGGTGCAGGAAATTTCTTGAGAATTTTAAATGTATATTATTGATAAATTAAAAACAATTAGTACTAAATGAGTAGAGTAATTGTTCCAAAAAAAAAATGAGTGAGTGTTTGAGGTAACTGTAAATAGAAAACTTAATATTAAGTAAATAATTCAATAAATGTGTTTCTTTTAGCCAAATTCTATAATTTTAATAAACACTAATTCTATAACTTGAAGTCTTCATATATTAAATTTTTTTTTAAATGAAACTTCGCTAAGAAGGGGAGTAAATCCAAAATAATATGAAAATGATATGTGACGAAAATCAAAATTTGACGATGTTATTATTATATTTTAAGTATTTAGGCAAATACATTGGAAATGTCTCCGTAGCGTAGTAGTTAGAGAGTAGGACTTGCAAACCGAGGGTGTGGGGTTCGAGTCCTGGAAGGGGAATATTTTTTTTTTTAAATAAAACTTCTTTAGCGAAGAAAAAAATATAAAAAAAGAATTAAGAGCAAAAATAATGAATTACAGATCCAAGAGTTGCTATTTATATTTCTCGTCTTGCCAACAAGTTTTGCTGGGCGACTTTTGACATTTCCAAACGATAATTTGATATTTTAAGCCACGACGTTTGAAGAAAGTGATTTGTGCTGTTTACAATAAGATAATGAACTTAATTCTTTGCATAGAGATAAATCACTCTCCTGAATAACTGTGAAGAACTGGTATAAAGAATTTAACTGTGGTCTATGCTCACTCCAGGCCGTAAAAACCTTCTCAAATCGTTTGTTTTGCCAAACATTATCAATGACGTGGGTGAATTGATAATTCAATGTCATAATGTGACAAACCGTAAGGTTGAAGCATCTTTAACCATTCCATTAATATGACCAACATCAATAAGATATTACATGAACATTTGTCCGTAATAAAAGATTTGTAAGCATTGGATCCCGCTCTATCTGACAACCTCTCAAAAGAAGGCTCGTGTCGATTGAAGGGAGGAAATATTGGTAAAATATATTCAAGGAGCTTTAAAAGCTGTATAAAACATCTAAACAGGTGATGAATATTGGAACTATGCATATGAGCCCAAAACAAAACAGAGTCTTCATATACGAGCCAAATCCAAATTTTCCAGTTACCCTTAATTGGAGTCAAAAAATTCCTTTGAAAATTGGTTCAAATGTAAATCTAAAAGTGTATTGATCTTCTTGGAGAATATTTTGAAAAACAATAAAATCGTTGGACATTGAATATAATATGATATATAAGTATATAGTCTGTCATACTTTCTGGAACTGATCAGTGTAGTGCATTGATACATGTTGACCTAGCCTAAACAATAAATCTCAGTAAAGCTCACATAAAATTTATTTAGTTAAATAAGCTAAGTGTATCAAAAAGCTTGTTGCAATCAAACCTAACCCACCATTGATCGGTTTGAACAAAAATGATTCGGTTAATAACATGTCGGACGGGAAACTGAGCTTGTCCTAATCGTGAAAAAGTTCGACGACCACTTCAGGGGAAACGAGATGAAATAAGCTTTAACATATACATCCATAGGTAATATTCGAATTCGAATTCGATTCGATTCGAATCGATCACAAAGTTTACACAAACGACGGGAGAGCAACAAGGCAATATAATTTTGCTTTATATGACAATAAATAAGAATATATAAATATATACATATAGATATAGAATTATGAGTACAATATATGTATGCAAATAACTTAAATCACCATCTTTTATTCTCTTTTTGTTTAATTTTCTAAGCAATTGAATGCATTTTTTAGAATGGTTAAATATTTAATTATTAATAATTTCATTTCCTTTGATTTGTGATTCTATTCTATTCTAACAGTAAAGTGACCAAATTTCACTTCATTTGCAAATTCACATCTGATTCCAATTGCCTCTAATAAATTAACTTCATCAATTCAATTAATTTAATGAAATTTTGATTAAATAAATTAAATTTTCATACTTAAGTGTAAGAAAATTAAGAGACTATTTTATTTTAATTATGTATGCTAAATAAAGGTAGAAATAGTAATGAAGGAAAGTATATACAAATTAGAGGGGACCTTCCAAAATTCATTTGTCCTTCAACAATAATTTTGTTTCGTTTTTTGCAAATTTCAATTCCAATTCCAAGGAAAATATATTAGTAAAAGAGTAGGGAAAGCAGAAAACCAAGTGAAGTCATTACAAATACACACATGGGTTATTTTTATGACATGACTATGTTACAGTGAGGAATATCAATATATGTGTGTGTGTGTGTGTGTACATGTATACAAAGTAAACTGGACTTGTATGTGGAATTTTTATTTTTTATTTTTTTGGTTGCTTAGAAATCGATAAATATGACTCTTTGGTAATTCCTTTAGTTTACATTACTTTACTCTATTTTACTTTATTTTCATTTTCATTATTGTTTTGTTTGGGTTTTTTTTTAATAATTTTTTTGTAGTTCATTTCTGTTTGTTGTTTTGCTTTGTTTTGCATGCAAAGTTGCTTGACTTCAATTTGAATAGCAAAAAAGTACAAAAGCAACAATAAGCACACAAACACACACACACACACACACACAAAATGTATAATAACACAATGAGTACATGTGTGTGTGTGTGTGTGTGTGTGTGTGTGGTTTTGTTTCAATTGACTACTAGCAGATTGTGGTCACACACATAGGTGCTCATTGTGGGAGATACTTCATATACCATACACTTTGCCTACTATGTATGTATGAATGTAGGTATGTACACTGAGCGTATGGACTTGTGTCTGTTTTACTATATGTGCAAATGAAATTCAAGTGAAAAAGTTGCCAGTTAAATAAAAGATAGTCTTACAATAGAAAATATATTGTATAAACAATTTGACTAAAGTTGAGATGCGGTGAGCTGGGCTGGAAATTTCTGGAGAAAGTAATATGACCTTGTTGCTGTTCACATTTTATCTTCGTCATCTTTCTGTTTTTGTTGCTATACTAGTTGCTAACAGCAATGAAAATAACTAAAAAAAAATACTTGAAAAAGTTCAACTTAATAAAAACTCAAAGTAATATAGTGTTGTCTGCTACTACTACTTCCTTTGTTAACGAAAACGGAAATAAGCCTTTAAATCCTTTCAAAAAATAAATAGTTAAATAAGGAAGCATTTTTATTTTCTACATTCTTGACTAAACATTCTTCTATGAGATATGTATTATTTTTAGGATTCCTTTTGTATCGAATACCAAGGCCGAAGCTCTAAAACATATTAGTCTCATTTGATATTTATTAGATTCCCTAAATTCTCTGCCCATCATATAAAGGCAAACAAATGTCATTCATATTAATATCATTATTGCAATTAATAATACTCAATAATGTCATTCTTTGATTTTTGGTTGAATTGAATTATTATCATTTATTTGTTACCAGTTTTGGATTGTATATTTCGCAGAAACATTCATAAATTAATTCGCAGAAATCAGTATCATAAACACAAGTGGTCAAGATCATTGATGCCAGTACTGACACTGACAAATCTTCCAAAACCCACAGATAACACGTAACATTGATTCACATTTAAACATCTGAAATGCATTTCTAATCATATCGATTACTTCTACACAGATACAGAACACAAATGTAGCCAGGCAATGCGTAAGCAAATGTACACACTTAGAACAAATTTAATGATTTTCAAGGTGATCGATTTAAACAATATATTTTGCAATTGCCTTCTCTTTATAATAAATATTAATAACTGAATGCTGTTGATTTTTTTATTTGTATTACTGAAATGGTCTTTAATAATCGCATCATAATCCAATGACAAAAGGCTTATGAGCAATTCTTCTTGAGTTTGAGATTAGCCCTAATATGTGAACAATAGTTGCGACTCTGGTTCAATTGATTAATATTGATATAAATGACTTAAATTTAAGTAAAAAATTTCATAATTAAATAAAGCAGATTAGTAATAATATAATAGATGGACCAAAGATATCAAGACCGAATGGTTCGCATCATTTCATAATCTAATCTAAGACATGTGCAATACACACATGGCTAGAAAGAAAAAGGAAAAATTCTTCTAGAGTAAACAATAAGTAAACCCATATGAATTAAATTAGATATTAATTTCAGTTTATAAGTCTAAATCTTAAAAAAACAAAAAATCTAATTACTGATAAGATTTTGACTAATAAAATGATCTATCGAAAATAATCAAAACTCATAATTCAATTGCATTGATTTCCTTTATTTCATTTGTATAAAAGAAAAAATGAACAAAAAATAAAAAACAACACATTTGATTTCTTTATTTCTTAAGTTAGTATAAGCACACAAAGAACTGAGAATTTGAAGCTGGGAGAGAATATCAAAAGAGAAAAAAAAAAAACTTATTAAAAATTATTCAGAAGTCAGATGGATGGAGGGGCGATTGTCGGACAGTCAGAAAGAAAAGCTTCATGTTCGGCTTCGCCTATTTTGCGACGATATCACCAACAAATGAAAACAAAAAAAAAAAAAAAAAAAACGAACGATCGGTTCGGTTCCCTTGCTAGCGAATTGTAAACAGAATTCATTTTGAAGCTAGACTTCTATAAACGAAGAGTGTTTTTGTGTTTTGTGTTGGCAAAGCTAAAGTGAAAAAAATTTATAAACATGAGATTCCCAAAGGAAACGGTTGCATTTCTTAGAAAAATGTTTGTCAACTGTCGTATGCCAAACATAGAAGAAATTGGTCAAATCGCTCAATGGTGCAATTTGACCCGAAAGCAAGTAAAGGGTTGGTATTATCGTCGGAGATGTGCATTAAATAAGAAGAAAACACGAAACAAATTACCACCACATATCAGAAATGAAGTAAGTTAATAATATATATAATAATTCATAAATCACAAAAAATATTAAATGCGGTCACTTGTTTTTGTTTTTAATGCTCAGCGAATGCATCAAGGAATGCTTGAAGCTATTAACAGATATCCTGCGATTACATCCAATAATCATATTCAGACAAATGGTGTGAATGGAGACGATCTTCAACCATTCACCTCTTCAGCAAATATTGTAAACGAAGGAGAAATATCAACTTCTTCAGTAGCTACCACATTAGACCTAGCAGTCGAACCATTAAATGAACCAATACCATTTGACATAAAAGTGGAGACTTCTATATACAACGATTTTCAAACAGATATTGGAAACGAAGGAGAACTACCAATATTTTCGGCAGCAGCCACGTCAGACCCACCAATTGAAGTATTAAACGAAGCAATGCCCTTTGACATCAAAGTGGAGACTTCATTATATAACAACTATCAGACATCAACTTATTCAGAACAAGATATCTTAGCAGCAATGACAATAGACATCAAAATGGAGGATTCATCTTACGACACACCTCTCGTAGCTATTGATAAAGGAGAAGATCCAAAAACCTCTTCAGTAACAGCTGATGCTTCCACCTTAGAAATACCAAATGAAACGATGTCTTTAAATGTGAATCATGTTTCTGAGATAGCTATGAACAATGCAGCCGAAAAAAAGAAAGTTGCAATTGGTCGTAGAATAAGTGTGAGGAGACCAAGTTATCTTTTGGGCCGCGGAAAATCTATGTTCCCCTATGAGATGCCGTCATTATCGACAGTAGCAGCAGCTGCAGACTTTTTTTTGAAACAAAACGAATCAGACTTGTTTGATGAAAAACCATCAGCAGCAGTAGTAACAAACATTTCAACTGGTGATCTTGGGTCTGAAAATAAAATTGTTAACAGTAACGGAAAATCCCAACAATCACCAGGATCTGTTTTTAATGAAGGTGAAATATCTGTAGAGAGGGAATGTCAATTATTTGGCCATGGACTTGATAACGGACCAACACCATCAACCAATGCCTTATGCGTCGATCAATTGCCTGGATATGTTCCAGGATCCATTTTCTATGAGGGTCAGCAATCCTATCTTAATTTATGAATGTCTGCTAAATTATAAACTTAATACGATACACACATATAAGATACAAGAGCTTAACTTGATGACATAAAGAAACAATTGCGATTATGTAAAGATACATATCTGAAGTGAATCTTTTTAATTTTAATGAAGATTATTATATACTCATATGCGAAGATAAATAAAAGAAGCCATAGAATTGGTGTTTATTAACTAAATTGAAATGATTTATTTTTTGTTGTTGTTATTTCCCATTTTTCGCTTGTTTATTCGAACAAGTGAAACCAAAAAGGAAATAGTATTTTAATTTTATACTTTGCTAGCAACCCACCCTGCTTTGCACGGGTGCAATTTAAAAGTTATCGCTTTGGTGTTGATAGCAAGAAATTTTCTTGTAGTGACGCGCGAAAGAGCTAGATATAACTGTCCATGGGAAAAACACTCAATGCTCAGGTAGAATATTTGAACTTGTGATTTGTTATTTGTCTTCTCCCCGACATAGCAACAAAGGATACTTTAAGCTGTCATAAGATCGGTGCAACTCAAATATTCTGTGCAAGTTGTCGTCACGATTGTGCAATGCAATATCTCGTTTAACAAATTGTTGTCCAGCTATCACAACTGCAATTTCACTCGTAGTTTTGAAAGACTGTACGTAGCTGTTATGTAACAAATCTTGTAAAAATCTTACCAAACTTTGATCCATTGGTTGTGCAACACTGTTACACCTAGTAGATGCTTGTGTTTCGGGATCTTATATAAAATAGATCTGTAGAAATTTGTGATCGTCGCACCCATATGGTAGCAAGCTTCCTGCTAAATTATATATTCTACTTGGCCCTGTATTTTATATGTAGACATAATACATCGCTCTACAACCTGCGCACTGTTGTATCGGCGTTTGTTGCGAATGAATGTTTTTGATTTAGGATGGTCACCCATAAGAAGAGAGTATAGTGGCTCAGGTGGAGGATGAATTTCATGTAATTTTATTTTTCCTTGTAAGCAACAAAGACCTTTAAACTCATCCTTCCATTTCAAAGCAGAGCAATATTCGCACACACCCGATATTGTACCTATTGAAACGACAGGATCATTCTTGTATTCAATAGAAGGATCGTAATTCATGGCAGAATATAACTTATTTGACCACAAATTAGAAGTCTTCATCGACCTGCGTTCGTACAATTCTTGGGCTCTCTGAGATCTGCGTCTATCTCTAGCATAAAGAAGACGAATTTCACGTTCGACAGAGGAGTCTCTATTTCTACGCAAAGAACTCATTGATCTTGCATAGGACAGTCTTGATCTCTTTCTTCGTTAGTTTCATTATTCCGAAGAAAACGACATTTGGCGTGCTACGACCTATATTTGGCATAATTGATGTGTTGTTAAAAACAGACACTAAACAAATGTTTCCTAAAATGATAGTAATAATCAGACTTAAATAAAAAAATCTAAAAT